>JBAMJV010002960.1:0-53255 GCA_037951105.1 Echinarachnius parma | reverse complement strand
TTTCATCGGAGGTGATAGCAGGTGATGGCAGGTAAAAGCATGATCAGCAATACGTGTTTTGAAATGTTTAAAATCCTAGCCGCGATCAAAACAATATAAACTGATGGCAAGGGGTGGAGCCCCTCAATTCATGCTGCCGGTGTGGTGGGCGGTTTAGTCCCCCCCTCGAGGATAGTCCGGCCTGACGAGTCCCAGCCGCGCGAAATTTGTCTCCCTCGTGTGTGAATCGTCTCCGGGGGACGCGTATCGCCGTTACTGCTACGGTCGACGCATTCCCCCCGCTGAATACGTCCCCCCTTTGAAAGCTTGTTTTAGGACATGGATTTATTCTCGCCATTGGGGGGGGGGGGGGGGGGGGGTACAAATAGTTTGTAACCGATTGACACCTAAATGGGATTTGTGATCACATAGCAAACCTTAGGGTAGGGGTATATGGGCCTGTTATTTAGCTATTTAGCGATTTAGCTGTTTTAGCTGTTTATTTAGCAGTTATTTATTTTTATTAAGTGCATATTGCAAGCACACTGCTAGCACCCTGAATGGAATGATGCAAGGGATACCCATATTAATAATCTCAGTGGGGTTCAGGGGTGGCTCCCCGAAGCTCTAGGATTCTGTATATCCATAACAAAAAAAAAAAAAGTTAACTATTCCAATTAATTAATTCAAACATATAGAGAAACTGACCAGAAATATATTGTGATTAAAATAATAAGTTATTTATTTTAGTGAGCATGAAGCGTGAACTCCTGCATATGTGCGTCCAGGAGCCTGTGTCAGATGGCCTTAATGGGGATTTAGGGGCACAGCCCCATGAAGATTAAAACACTCTAGCTCCCAAGAAGACTACTGTTTTAACTTTCACATAATGATTGAGAGTGGGCAATGTCCCTTCATTTTAGTTTTATTTTATATTTCTGAACCCCAAATATGGAAAGAGTTAATAATATTGGCCATAGGAAGCGAAGTGATCGAGGTCTGGGGCACAGCCAGAGGGGGAGGATTTGGGAGGTGGTATCTCCCTCCCGCGGAAGATTTTGCATTAATAAAGGCTACTTGGTGCAATTTAATTGGTGCACGTCACACAAGCAGCCAGAGAAACGCCAGCCTACACGGGAACTACGTGGCCCGATACAGAAAAAGTACTCACCCAGACCATACGCAAGTTTCGCAGCGAAAATTGAAAATGGATGTATACAAGTTTTTGAACGTTAGAATTAATAAGTCTTAGCTCATACATTTATTTTATTTTTTTGTTGGGGGGGGGGGGGAGGGGGGGGGGGGGGCAAAATGCTTTTTGCCCACTTTTTGGATTGGGAGGGGGGGGGGGGGGCGGCCGCCCTTTTGTCGTTTTCATAACATTTGTCAACAAAACATCGTAACGATGCATGTGTTTTTGAGGTTGACGCATATTTCTTTAATTCCTGGCTCCCCTGGCCAGCCAATCCAAATAACCACCCTAAGATATAACCGTGGCAGTCACAATCAGCAATAAGACAATTTACGAGGGGTTCACGGAGGACCATGGAATTGCAATTAGGGGGCAAAAGTTTCTCAACAAAATTAAATTGAAATACCTGTTCAGATGGCCTATAATCACAATCTGTGCTTTATAATTGATTTATTTTCGGCCGATTTTGGCCTAAATGAATCATTATATTTACACTTGTTTTGGCCGATATGTTTTCAATTTTTCTGGAAGTTTGCATTTTCGGGGGGAGGGGGACCTGGGGTGCGTGCCCCCCTCAAGCCCCCTTAGCTATGCCCCTAAAAGCTATTATTTTGATTGTCTAAGCACTATATTAGTGTTATTTTTGGGGGCCAACATACCTGTGGGGCTTCCATCCGGATGCTTCCATCCCGAGGCCCCGGGCCTTATAGTTATGCCCGTGTTATTATATTATTTTAAGAATTGTTTTCTTCAAAATGGTGTGCTTTACTGTATGAAGACAAATTTTATTATTTTGTTCATGAAGTTCTTCAATATTTGTAGGCCTACGTGTTTTATCATCGCTAATCATATAAACTTAAATGTGTATATATTATACTTGCACTAGCGTAGCATGGTCGAGTCTGATTGGGAGCACACCTTATGTATTTTGTGTTGTCCGACTATGTTTCTTATTGTTTTTTCTTCTTCAGATTATTTGGGGGCATGTGCCCCCGCCCCCCCCCCCCCCCCCCCCCCACTACGCCTCTGTGTAGCCTCTGTGTAGGCTACATGTAGTCTTTTTGTTGTTGTTTATTTCACCAAAGTGAATATGTGAACATATTTCATACTTTGCTCATATTTTGTGTATGACTTACCTGCTTTTTTCTCCCTAAAAATCAGGGTTTTGTCAAAAAAATGTATATTATCATCAAATACATTTTTTTATGGCAATAATGTTGGAGGTTGGTGTCATTTGTAATCATTTTCAGCCAATAACACATTTGGATAATGGGACAGCTACCCCTGCTGCTAGTTCAATTGCACCCCTCATTAATTGTTGTTAAAGCGGATCGGACGCAGGCTAGGCCCTGTTAAAAACAAATATTAGAGCCTGGAGTGAAGACAAGTCATCAATCGTCTAGAAAATTACATTGTGTGCGGTGATGGCTTCACGAAAACGACGCGACAGAGTCATTAGCTGTAACTTGTAAGTACAAATTTGTCTCTTTGAAATAACTGATCGCATATTTATCAATAGGAAATGTAAATGCATGAATTGTACTTATTTATCTAGCATGATCTTGTGCACAATTTCTATAGAAATGCAAAAATTACCGAATCAAATGTTCCTGTTCACTGCGAGCGAGCGAATCACAACCGGCTGCTATTTTACAGGAGCCATTCACTGCACCCTCCGCCTAGACTTATGGACGAAAATTCGTTCGGGGTTCTGCTCGCAGCTGAGTCTTGTGTTGTGAGCTGCCTGTGTCTGTACCATGAGTACGAATATGTCTGAGTGTGAGCTGTAGTGTAATCGTAAGCTGTGATAATTCTTCAGTAGATCAATCTATTCTTGATCATCTGACAATCGATCAATCATGAACGAGAGTTACATAAAATAATACTTATAGTCGCTCTACGTGCGCGCCTCACACTCACAGCTAGCTTCCAAGCTTCCTGACCTTTACCTACGCGCAAATACAGGACCATATGATTTACATGTTTACAATGTAGATGTGCACAATACATGGATCTCTTCACAGTGATTCTTGGGTTTGGGAATGTTGACCCTGACTTTGACTGAGTTGAACTTCTTAGTGCTCTTCGCAGTCCTTCACATTGCTTTGAAGTGCTTGGCGGTGATAAGTATGACCGCTAACCACTATTTAACATAAGGCCGTAACTCTGTCTCTAGTGAAAGCTAGCGCGGAGCGCTAGCGTTCTAGGTCGAGCTAATACTATAGTGCCCCCGAATTTATCATTGTTTGTGCGCGATAATTGTGCATAAAATGATACATATGATACGGTACTGACCATTTTCAATACATTGTAGATGTGGTACTTACCACCGATAAGCAGATAAATATGTGATACAACTTTGGGGTGGATAAAAATGACGATTTTTCGCTGAATAGACGGCAGATCTGACTCCATCCCTGGACTATGGGGCTGCCGCTTGCGTTTAGTGGTCATACGGTCATCGATCGTTCAGAAGTCGCGATACAACACGGAGAGAAGTCGAGGAGGTGCATAAATCACTCATTTTGATGGGAATGGAGCGAAAAATCATAAATTTTATCCACCCCAAAGTTGTATCACATACAGAGCGTATCAAAAAAAGCGTTACACTTTTGAACATTTTTTCAAAATTACATTTTTAGATATTTAGAATTTTTTTTTTATGTCGATGGATGCCCAATGGTCTCAATCTATCAAGTGCACTAACAAAACAAATTTTCGTTTACGCTTGGGCGAACACTGACTGTTTTTGTACATGGTGTGAAAAATAGCTTGCGCCAATTTGAAAGAAATTATCTCAGTTTGTTGTGTAACTTGTGTCTGGGGTGGATTTTTATGTACCGGTCCACGTAGTTCCTGTGTAGGCTGTTATTGCTCTGGCTGTTTGTGTGACGTGCACCAAATTGCACCATTTCAAGTATATGAATGCAAAATCTTCCCCGTGGGAGGGGGATACCACCTCCTAAACCATCCCCCTCTGGCTCTGCCCCAGCCCTCGGTCGCTTCGCTCCCTCGAGACTCATTTTTGACTGTAAGCTATGTTGTTGGATCATACATAATGTGGCATATGGTTTATGTTTTATGCACCAAATTGCACAATTTCAAGTATATAAATGCAAAATTTTCCCCGTGGGAGGCGGATACCCCCTCCCAAACCCTCCCTCTCTGGGGGCTCTCACTCATATTTGGTTGTAAGCTATGTTGTTGGATCATGTTTTTATGCACAGATTGCACAATTTCAAGTCAAAAAATGCAAAAGCTCCCTACCGTGGGAGGGGGGGGGGGGGGGGGGGGGGGGGACTCCGCTCAGTCGCTTTATCCTCGCAATGTCTCACTCTCACCTCTGGCTCAAAGTTGGCAAACTCTGTGAGTGTGGTTGGGCATGAGCCCCTAAACACATACATCGTGAGCCCCCTTAGGGGTTTTGCCCCCCCAATCCAAAACTGCTTCCGGCGCACCTGGATATGTCCACTGGTTCTTGTGTGAAAATCTCGAGTTAAATGGACCTTATATGGCCGAGTTATAAGCCAAAAATGCAAAGTGATATTCTCTAATTCATTGCACTTTCTTTGTACACGGTTTCGAAAATCCAGTGGATTATTTATAATCTGAAAAATTCAATCGTATATATCTTTTTTTACAAAAGGGAAATAAAAAAAAAACGAAACCTGTCGCATGCTTTTTGTGTTAATCCGAATACAACAAGGCATACAGGAACCGCTAGGACTCCAATTAGATTTTGAGGATTTGGACAATGTTGTCCCTTTTAAGGTTCTTATTATCCACTTTCCTTTTCTTCTGATATAGCAGTAATTTTCATATCAACAGTATAATGTTTTCCTACTATATTTCATTGCTTTTTAACACAAAACCGTCATTGTTCAAAACTATTATTTTACTTGTGATATTGATCAGGGCATATACTGCTGTCTTAATAACTTAACATCTGTTGTATGTGTTATGCAAACTGAGGTTAAAGGGGACCATCGGGCAAAGAACAACACATTATTAAATGTTTTGGTACCATTTTGTGATATCAAATAGATATTTTGCAAAGGGTTCTGTAATTCATAAACAAAGCAATTAATTTCCACCACTTACGGAACCACTGCTATTTCCTGGTTCCATATGGGCCAACCATTTGCGAGTGCACCAATGCTATTCACGCGTACGTTTGTAGACAATTCCCGGGCGATTCGTTCGCTCTGCACACATTGCAATTCACCGCACGCATTGCAGTCTACGCAATTCAGACCGCATGAACGCATGCTTAGAATGGAAACATATTTTTGTGAACTTGTTGATGGAATGGAATACTAAAGATGCTACTTTTCTTAATAAGAATATTATTTTTGGGTGGTGGTACCCTTTAATTAGTAAGAGGTGAGAAGAATTTTCCCTTTCATTAAAGGAGCACCTGTTAACTATCAGATATTGCCTAAAATTACATTGAGATTTTAATCCCATACCAAAATCATTGTAAGATATGTCCAAATGATAATGTGAAAGTTTCATTGAAAAAGAATACTATTTTCCTGGGTGAAAGCCAAAATATGCGTCAGCTTTGACAACTACAGTCAAACCTGTGTATACGTGAACACCAAACGGAAATAAGAAAAGTGGCCACTGTAGACGGGTTAATTCCGTTGTATTTCTCTGCAAGGGATTATGTAGTGGCCACTATAGGCAGGTTGGCTAATAATCTGAATTTTATGACCATATTTGCATAAATTACCATAAATATGCAAATTAATGCATTTTTAAAAAATTAAAATTACCATTGTATTCTATACACTTCACTTATCATGCGTGCAATTTTTCACGGCGATCGGCCGCTCCGCGGCCGAGATCTTAGTGGGGGGGGGGGGGGGGGGGGGGGGGCCATAATGGCCCCCCCGGCCTGCTGAAGACCTCAAATAGCCCGGCCTTTTTAGGGTTAAAGATTTGTCGAAATCCGGAAATGCAGATGTTTCGCCCCCCCCCCCACCCCCAATCTCAAAAGCAGATCGACCCTCCTGGTATTAAGGAAAGCAGAGTTTGCATTGGACGTTTACAACGTGGGCTGCAGCTAGTTGAAATCACTTTTGCAACCCGGTACCATGTAAACAAGCAAGTATTATTTCTAACCAAATTATAACGTGGTGTTAGTTTACCCATACAATATGATAGAGGGAAACGCTGATTTTATATGCAATATTGAAACTAAAAGCAACCTGCTTAAACAGACAAACACACTCTAACGGAAAGTGATCCGACCGCGTTTCGAGAATGTCTAAAATTGCAACTCCGCTTGATGCAGTTGAAATCGAAACGAGTAAACACTTCGAAACATAAAACCGGCGAACAAATAATTGTATTTAACTGTTAACTAAAAAAGAAATCTGTTCAGCTGCTTTAAAATAGTTGCGATATTATAGCAATAGTACATTACTCATCAACTACCTTTCTAAGAGCTGTATAATCATAGTGCGGTGCAGCTTGATGCAGTCATGTGCGCTTATTATAAACGATACATTATATTATGTACATTATTATGACTGACTGAAGGAATGTGTGTAGATTGTTTGATTGATTGATTGATTGATTGATTGATTGATTGCTTGATTAAAAATGAATAAATGAAAACAAAAATCTGTAATGCAAAAACTAATCTGTATAATGATAAAAACGAAATAACACACATTTTAACGGGGCGCGGGACCCCTTGTCTTGGTTATAAATTTAAGTTTTCAATTTAATTTAGGCGATCAATAGTGAAATGACAATACTTGCTATACCAATTATTTACATGTATCATGCATTGACCAGATGAATATAACACCTGAACTGAAAATAAACACACGTAACATATTGTAATGCCACATAAGCTAAGTTAGGGACAGTAAAGTTCTGGCAAAAATTAATTTGTATTAACTTACACGTATACATTTTTATTAATACGTAATTAAAACTGAACCATATTTTTAGAATGGTATATAAACAAAAACATATAGAAGGTTCAAAAGCAGGCTGCTTTCATTTGGAAAGCTGCCGTTAAAAAAGAGGGCGCCCTCTCGACATCTGTATGTTTCAGTCAGTTTCATTTATTTCCTATACAAATTGTAAATGTTATGTCTGGTTAATGATCAAAAACTATATTAAAGCCACTTTGGTAAACATTTTCGAAAAGTATAGGCATTATCACTAAATAGCTAAGTTTCTGTACCGATTTTGATCAAATAAAGTAAGTTGAATTTAATATCACGTTCCTTTTCAAATATGACCTAATCAGGGGCGTCGATCCTGGGGGGGGGGGGGGGGGGCAGGGGGGGGGGGGGCGAACATACCATGACAAATATTTTTGTTGGGAACATTTGGTTTCCCCCCCCCCCCCCTCCCCTTCCTTATAATTTTGTTAGACTTTCGCCCGATATAATGCTTAAGCTGGAGTTTTACATATAAAGTTTTAACCTTCAAAAATTCACTTTCTATCGGTTTAACATTTTTCAAATACTCCGTAAAAGCCAAATAACAGTATTCGGAAAGTTACTGAAAATATCTTCATTGGCCAAACTAATTGATCAGTATTGTTGAAATAATATAAAAAAGGGGCTTGTGTAAAAAAACCCGAACCTTAGTTTCGTTGCATGTAGAAATACCAGTAAAAAACATTTATGCAATACACTGATATAGAGCCTAAATTCAACGCCAGTTCAGCCTCTATACGCTGGCCACGTAACGAAATTGCATTGTTTCATACGTACAAGGCTTTATTATTCAGTGCATACACTAAAAAAAGTTACTTAACTATGGCCTTCCAATTAATGTAGAACATGGAGGCTAGGACATTGGCATATAAATGCTACCGAAACGTTTTGGCTTAATTTAAATACATTGACAATTGTTGGTGTCTGTTTTGGGGCAATATCTCTTTTGAATATGCCTTTGTCGTGTCAAAATCACAAATTACCGATATCGTATATAATTAATTTTTATGCTGTAGTATTTCGTTAAAATTAATTTTATTTATGGAATATTTTATAAGCCTTGGATCCCGCTTGTCGTATGACATACAACTGTACAATAGCAGAGAAAAAGTAACCCCTGTGTATAATCAAAATGTCCTATTCGGTTGTATAGGTCCAACTGGCTTCTCCTTACCGAATCGTTGCCTTGGAAACACAAGGACGTCAGGAATATTAACAATGGGTGACCGCCTACACCGTTGCCTACAGCATGGACGGTGTGGACTTCGTCACTGTGCCGGATTCCTCAGAAAATCCGCATGTTAACATAATTAATTTCACTTTCAGTTTCAGTTTACTTCCATTTCCAAATGAAAATTCAAATACATAACATTGTGCAAAACAAAACAAAGTTTACATTTAAAATTAAACTAGCTAAGTACAATGAAAAATAGAATCATATACAATAAATAACATTACTGTGAAAGTTCATCTGTATTGGTAGTTAATATGAAATCTATTTTAAACAATATTTGTATTGTGATCAAAAGTTTAAAATAGATTTCATAATAAATAACATATTTGGAAGATCCACTGAAAAGCACTGCTTGTAGATTGTAGACCCCTCGATGACAATTTATGTTGTCACAATTAACCATGTAGTTATTTGATAATATAGTATGTGCAAAAACATAAGCAATCTGTTTTCAAGTATCACCAATCGCCAATTCCGACCCAAACACCATCGTGAGGAATGACCTCCCCATCCCGATAGTGTGCCGCTATTTGCGTGTCCAGCCTGTAACCTGGATAAGACACATCTGCATGCGACTGGAGCTTCTTGGGGACGGTCCGCTTGAAGGTAATGATGTTATAAATACATCCATTTGTTTTGTATAAAGTGTATAGTATCACAGTATGCATATTTTCCAATTAAACCAAACCGAACTATTTCCAAGGTTACTATTTAACTAGGTCAGTGAGAATTACATCACAGTTCACTATTATCGTTCCAAAATAGCAATATTATTTCCGAGAACGCACAAAGAATACACCGTAAACTTGAGCCCGAATACAGAACTATACGCGATCGAATATTTCATTACCGCAAAATTGAAATTCGAAACTGCTTTTATTTGATGAGATATGCAGGGCCTGGTAGGTCATGACATCCTTCATTTCAGAAAAGAAAGAATTATCATAGACAAATATAATGTGAGAATAGTTATTTGATCTCGCTGTGTAGCTGTCATACCAAACCTGCATTCGATGCATTGCAATATAGGCCAGATTTATGTTTTTAATGATATTCACTTATTTGTTTGTTTCCTATTTAAGAAATCTAAATGGATTACTGGATTAAGGACTGGAAATGATGACATGATCGGAGGTACTTATTGCACCTCTAGCAGTATATTAGACTAATTTAGAAATCATAACAAATTGGGAATGGCACAGTCTGTACCTAGTTAATCGAAGGGACAGTTGAGTTTTGTAGAGAGTTCAGTTTAATTGGTCAAACTTAACTTTAGTAACCAAAACCTGCACCACCACATTGCAAACTAATAGTTATAACTCCATCATGCTCGAAAGGTATTCAAAATTACAAAGGACTAAGTAACATAGAGATCATCAACACCTATTTAAAAGCCTCTTTTGTACATTTTGAAAATAATTTAAGTGTACATCACATGGATAGACAACCCTGTGAAGGAATCACACAACAAATGTACTTAGATTAATAAATACAAGCACAATCTTTATTGATTTATTTCGCAGTTCATATTTGTTTTGCTGCACCTATTATTTACAGGCACTATAGTTAATGTTTAAACAACATTGTAATAACTTGTTTAAACGTTAAAACTATCATCTATTATTCAATGATGCTCGAATAGTAGAAACGAAAACATATAAACGGCTAAGTAACAGGACTGTTATAAAAATAATGATTCACATGTGAGAGCATTAATAACAGTTTATAACAATGATAGTATAATCATGTTTCAAAGCTGTAGGATTTATTTATAGTTGTCCTCGAGCGAAAAAAAAAACACACATGAAATGTGAAAGATTAGGATATGTGATTAGCTTTTCCTTTTCCTTAGAAGAAAAAAAATACACACACAGTTGAATATCATTTGTTCCATAATATCATGTTGAAAAACAAATCTCGCTTCTACCACATACTGTTATGAATATTATAAGATTCGATTATAATGCCATCGAATGGCATACCGGTAACATGCATTATCTAATTATTGATATCATGTGATTTAATGAAATAAATAAAACGAAAAAAATTATTACCGATTCCGTACTTCCTTGGTTTTTATTTTTACCATTAGCTGTTTCGTCCGACACACAGGAATGAAAGAGGAAATGACAAGATCATATGCAAAAACCGATAAAGGCCATTTCCGAATTGTTTCCGATAAAGAAGGCACCAAATAACGTTACATTACGCATCGCATGTCACAGTCTATATCTGAAGGTACGATTACACGAACATGTATCACATATCGAGTCTTATTTTTTCATAATTTTTTTGCAGGTTTACAAGCAAATATCTTAACGAGTGAAATGTATTTTTCCTCATGTCTTCATTGTTTGCCAGCAAATCTCATCGTGATAGAATTGCTAAACACAGTTTAATCGGTTTGTGCATATGAACTCTTATCAAATTGAGATAATTATATCCAAAATACAAATTCGTGAATAAAGTGATACAACAAATTGACCTGATTGGTATCAGTCTCCTGGTCATATCGTCGACGTATATTGCCTTCGTCTAAGCCAATCCTGATCCATATGTATCAGTGTTGTCCTCGTAGACGGCAGTCGCGTTGGTGTCTGAGCCACCTCCTACGGGCGGTACCTGGTGAGCTGAGAGATGTTGATATCATTTTAAGAAAAAGGATATATAATTAGACAGATACCAACAAGATATTTACTTATCAAACATGCGCACATTAAATTCGAGAATTGTATATCACCACCGACCCTTGACATACTAGCTTAGCACATATTTGGGGATGCAACATTATTGAGGGGCACACGTTATGTATTTATTTGTTTTTTTCAAAAAATGTCCCCTTATGAGGTTTTTTTTTATTGTTTTCCCCCAATTATTGGGAGGGGGGAGCACGTGCCTCCCCGCCCCCGCCTCCCTGTCGCTACGCCACTAATTATTGGATTATGGAACTTGCATTATTTGGATTCAAATTTGTTATTACCGCTAAATTCGTCCTACAATTTGGAAATATATATTTAGCTACGCATACTGATATCGTTAATTCAATTTGCATGGAAAGTGGATTAAGCGCATTTGGTACCCATCTCTTAAGATAAAATGACATGACCTACTCAGTGAAGAGGCCTTGTTCTTGTTGTAGTTAAAACCCTGCTCGTCCAGGAATCAAACCAGTGTGTCGTAATGGTAATTTATATTGTTGTAGAATATATTGTAACCGTGTTTGAACTCAGCCAAAGGCATTTTTGTAGTGTATGATATACCTAATATGTCTTATCCGTCGGTTCCTTGATATTCACTCCACCAACAGATAACATATGCGTAATATGCGAGTAGAGTTAATATTCAAATTATGCCTAGGGTATATTTGAAGTTGAAACCGACTTCAAATATTGTTAATGTATAGTTAGAACTTAGACACGATTAAGACATAAAACAGTGCTCTTATTTCAATTGGGTATTTGTCATAACCTTAGTGTAACAACAATATTAATGTGTATGCAGATAATGGACATATGTTACAATATACTACACATCGACCGTTAAGACGACAACATACATTGTGCTAATTTTCACATGGCATTTAAGAATACAGCAATTTCCTTTTAACCCAAATAGCAGATCTGGGAAAGTTACCAAACACATATATATATACTACTCGTGGTTTGCGGTTGCACCATGTGAGAGGGGAGGATTAGTGAGTCCTGAAAGGACTATGGTAGTCCTAGAAGGGACTGTTGGTGTAGTGCTAAAAAGGAATGTTGGTAGTCTCCTGACGACGGATAGTCAACCTATTCGAAACGTCGAGCCACTCCCATCAACCCTCTCCTCGCAATACCAATAGTCTTTTCCAGGACTATCCCAACAGTTCTTTCTGGGACTACCAACAGTCCTTTCTATGACTATCAGCAGTCCTTTTTAGGACTCTCCTAGAACGAATACCAACATTCCTTGTCTGGACTATCCCAACAGTCCTTTCTAGAACTACCAACCGTCCTTTCTAGGACTACCAACAGTCTCTTTAAGGACTACCCTAGAAAGAATACCAACATTCCTTTTCAGGACTACACCAACAGTCCTTTTTAGGACTACACCAGCAGTCCTTTTTAGGACTACACCAACAATCATTTCTAGGACTACCATATTCCTTTTCAGGAGTCTCCATAATCCTTTTCAGGACTCACCAATCCTCCCCTCTCACATGGTGCAACCGCAAACCACGAGTATTATACACCACCATGGAAACCGATACTTACAAGCAAGATCTACTGTATGTATATTGGCAAAACTAATTGGTCAATATTGTAGAATCAATATAAACAAGAGGTTGAGTGGTAAAATCAAAACCTTACTAATATTAACGTAAATATTGTCGGAAATTCAACTTAACTCGTCAGCACGCCAGTAAGATTTGGCCTAAATTAACCGCCCATTCGGGCCGCTCGGCCACCTGGCTAGAGATCAGGTCGACAAGCCCAATTTGCCTTGCATAATGTGTACACAAGTTATACGTACAAATAAAAAAAAGCCAAGCAGCCTGTACGCTCGAACTTACATTTTCGCATGACAGAGGTATTATTTGTTCGCCATGTTGTTCGCTGGTGACATTTGGCAGGGCGTGCTCAACGACCAGATGTTGATGTATAACAGTGTTGTGGATATTTAGTGCACATCGATCTATATATATATATATTCATAACTAGAGTTGACTTAACAAGGAAGTAATACGAACTAATGTTTTACTTTCGTTGCTCGTCACTAATAATGCATTGTGCTTGCTGCAAATATTAAAGGGACAGAACAAACGCCAGTCAATATAAATTGTGGTGATGGCAAAAAGAAGACATAAACCGTTGAACATCAGCTATGTACTTAATCAAGGCAGCCGTTTAAACAAATATGAACACTTTTATTTGAAGATAATGTGCATAAACTGATCTGACCTGAACCGAATATGGTAATTAAACTTCAAAAGAGATCATCCATTTCAAACACCATTAATAATTTTGCTGTCCAAAATAATCGTTGATATGTTTATTATCTTTACAAATGTGAATGTTTAAAGGCCACACTATCCAGCTAAAACTGTAATATATATTCATAAAAAAACATCCCGTGAAATATGCTAAAATATAGTACAAAATATAATATTAGTAAATATACCATATCCCGATATGCCTATTTTATTTGTACTTAGGAAAAGTATACTTTTTGATTTCGGCTCTACTGGATATAGATACAATGTAATATTAAATATATTAATTTGTCACAATGATTGAATAAGAATTATAATAACAGATAGTATAATTCGTTAAGAATATTCTTTCTTTTTTGCGTACGTTATACTTCTCTCTAAAAAAAAAATGCATTAACAATAAATAAATATTCGAATATTATATGAAAATAAAATGAGAGTCATTGTTAGAATTTTACTAGATTATGGAAAGCACAGATACATCAATAAAATATTATGTCTAAACTAAAACTTCCTTACGATCAGGCGATAATACTTCAAGTTGTGAAAATGAAACTTTCGAGAGATAATAAATCACCTTAATGTATATTATGCATTACTCAATGGAGAGACATAAAAAAGCCTCACATAATAAGCCATACAGAGCAACCAAACACATATTATTAAAGGGATAGAACTGCAAGTTATTATCGAACATAATTTTAGTAACTATAATCAGTTATGAGCTATAATGAAATAATTGAACTGCCACTTTAAATCAATGTCACAACTTTGATAACCATAAACAATGGTTTATTTTGTGAGCTAAAATTTGAAATTGCAATATTATTGAAGGAAATACCATTTAAGAGCTAGTACTCCCTAAAATCGCCAAAATCTTAGTTGGCTGTTTGCTATTTTTGTCTAGTCCTATAGTAAGATACATGATTGAAGAGTGGATAATGAAAGCAGTTAAAGTGATCCAGGTAAAGTGTCTAACTCCACGAAAAATACTTGGAGCTTCCTCGTTTCTCTTCTGCCGTGTTGTTTAGCTTATGGTAAGAGAAGAATAAAATAGGGTTCGATTTTTTCAAATGTCCCTTTAGTATGAAGATAATGATCATTGAAAATCATTATTTCAAAAGCGTTAGCTAACGGTTTTGATAAAAGGTACAATTGTCGTCGCTGAACACGTCCTGACAGCGCGCGTGGGAAATTTTCCCGACCCACTGAACTTTGAGTCTAGCGAGCGCTAATTCCATGAATTCCGTACCGTCTGTAGCTGTATACACGGGTACGGATATCGTCAAGATCAAACGGATGATTATTACTGCGACAAATCTACAACAGACCATCAGTATTCGGTGATAAAATATGAACTCAATATTTTTTTTTTCACTAGGTAAACAGTGTTCGTTTTCTTTCAAACTTTCACAAATCTTTCAATTCTATTTTACAATGATATTGATATAGGATTGAAGTCTCAAATGTCAGTTTGTGCAATATCTGACACTTTACACGGTTCACTTTAAGGAAAAACATCCTCAACAAGTCAAGCCAGGAAGAATGAAAACATATACATTCAAAGTCAGTCAATTGTTAAATTGTAGCGTCACAGATGTTGGCAAACAAACTTGACAAGGTTCTATCTTAGAAATGAAAAATCTGAATTTGCTCAAACTTTGGCTATTGGATGCAGAAAATACTTTTTCTTGAATTCAATCAACATTGATATTTGCCGATGCTTCATAACGTCATAATCTCGAAGTGAACGGGTTTACATAAATACAAGTTAAATATGGAATTCATTTTTAGTCTTGTGTTAGGCTTGCAAAACATACAAAGTCATAGTCAATCATTTCATAATTTGTTCGTGTTAGCAAATCTAAAACACAATTTAAATAATTGTATCATTTTAGGCTTTTAGCCTCATGGGTCCAGTAGTTCATAACTGACAGTTTATGGCACAAAACGTGAATTTTCAGATATTTTATATTTTATGCTGAAAATTGTGATCTTGCTGAAAATTGTGATCTTAAAAGGATAAGAAAATTGCTGAAATTTATGCTTAACTTTAACAATGATTATTTTTCAGCAACTTGACTGTTTGCACATAAAGTTATATCCCATTAATCCATTTGACAGTGAATTACCTTAATAGGAAAAGATATGCAGCAGTTCCTTATCCACTGTATTTTGGGGAAATTTAGGGTGAAAAAAAAACTAAATTCTTGTCCGGCGTCTGTCACACTTTTTATGAACTTTTTTCATTAAATTTTTTTTAATTGAATTTGTCTCATACTCTGTAATAATAACCTTTGACATTGCCCAAAATCATTTCTGCAGATAACCCTTTGTCATTTCTTTGATGGTGTCTATTATGAAGATAACTGTTGTAGTAAGAAGAGTTAAAATATATAAATTCTCTGACAAATGGAAGTTTACAATGAACCAGACAACTATTTATGTTATAAAGAGTTCACTGTAAGGCATTTATCATAATGAAACTAATGTGTTATAAAAAGAATTGCAAATTAAGATTTTCCCCCTTGGGACTCGGACTCGGACTCGGACTCGGATGTCCGGGACTCGGGACTCGAGGTCCGGGACTCGGACTCGGACTCGGACTCGGACTCGGACTCGGACTCGGACTCCAGGGACTCGGACTCGGACTCGGACTCGGACAGGTTGGACTCGACTACAGCACTGGTATATGCGTCTGTGTGGGAGTTTTAGTAATGTTGTGTTTGTGTGTATACGTGTTTGTAAGGGTTTGTGTTTCCGTGTGCGCGTGTATGGGGTGTTTGTGTGCATTTGTGTTTGTTTGAGTGCGAGTGTGTGTAAGTGTGCGTGTTCTGTGTGATTGTGTGTGTGTATGTGTGTGTGTCTGTGTGGGAGTTTGAGTAATTAAGTGTTCGTGTGTTGTGTATGTGTGAAAGTGTGTGTGTGTGTGTGTGTGTATGTGTGAGTGTTTGTCACGATTGTGTGCGGGAGGGAACCGTCATTGTGAACGCGCGTTGACTAAAAGCGAAAATGGTTAAAAGTCAGCGAACAGGTAGCGAACAGGTCTGGACGGGTTGACTACATCCAATAGACCGCCTTTGTGATATATGCAATTAATATGCGTATGATGTATAGACTCCCCGTTGGCAAGCTTAACAATATTAACTAGGTCCGGCAAGCTAAGTTTGCCGGAGCTTGCCGGACCTAGTTACTATTGTTAGGCTTGCCAACGGGGAGCATTACGTCATATGCATATTATTTGCTTATACAGGGTGGCCCAGAAATAACAGAACAGGGTACTTTACATTACAAAGAAACATACAGACTAGGTTCACTGGATAGATAATCTTTACCAAAAAAATTGATATCAACAACAGTAATTTTGGTCAAGTAGTTTTGTTTATGGTCGTCTTAAGTGACACCATGTCAGGGTCAACTTTTTTTCAATTTCTAGAAAGTCGGCGCCTGATAAATAACAATTCATGCCCGTCATAGCATCAAGGAGTGATCAATGTGAATACTTTTGTCCATGTGCATTCATGCCCCTTCGCATAGTCGACTTTGGTTTTACAGCTGAATGCACATGGACAACATAATGCGTATTGATCGCTACTTGGTGCTATGGCGGGCATGAATGGCTATTTATCAGGCACCGACTTTCTAGAAATTGACAAAAAAATTTCCCTGACATGGTGTCACTTAAGACGCCCTAAATAAAAAAAATACTCGACCAAAATTACTGTTCTTGGTATCAAATTTCTTTTTGAAAGATTATCTATCCAGTGAACCTATTTTGTACGTTTCTTCATAATGGCAAATACCCCGTTCCGTTATTTCTGTGCCACCCTGTATAATTACAGAAACGGTCTATTCGCATCGTAAGAGGACGGGAAATGCGTCCTCGTCCACACTAGCGAAATAGCGTATTGTTTAGGTCGCGACGGATTTTGAACCGATATTTTGATGTTCAAAACCTTGCGACGAGACTTGCGATGGGAACCTGCCGTCGCAAGAGAACACACGGCGCATGCGTTCCTCGTGACCGGTCGTGCTATTGTTTGATCAACAACCCAAAACCAGGCTCATAATGCTTATTAAGCACGATAAATCACATGTAAGGTTTATTTTAGCCGAAATGTAAAACACAAAACCTATTTACGGGCTATAATTGGGGATTAGACCGAATTTATTGCGATATTTGCATGCTGTTGTAACGTCTAGTTATTTCGAATATGATCGGCCCTTCATAAGTTCAATTGTCTTGTTGCAGGCTGTTGCAGGTCGTTTTCAGCGAGGCCGTGGTATACAAAGGGAGTTTTGCGCTCTGAACTCTTGTTCAGGGGGGATTAAAAAAAAAAACATACCTCCGAGTAAAATCATGTCACAATTAATTGAAATTATGTCATATTACAGCAAATTCATATTCTTGGACAGTTATATAATATGGGGAAAGCTCATGTAATTTCTGTCAAAATCAAAAACAGTGTAAATCATCCGTGGCGTAGCCGCTAAGTTATCAGACTGATTGAAGAATGTGATAAGTTTGGACACACACAGTCACACACACACAACACACACACACACCCACACACACACACACACACACGCACACACACACTTACGCACATTCACACAAACACGTACTAAAGATGCACTAATACAAAATTATATGTAATATAAAGACCACCATCCCATAATGTAAGTACTTAAGCTGAACTAAAAGTTTGATTGGGGTCTCTTTCATCATACTTGAAAGATATTCATAATTGCTTTCCATGATATATACCATTTTTTATTTGATGAGTGGACCTCGTACACAATTATTACGTTATGTATGTTCACGATTACTTTAAAGAATGAACGTCCACTGATCATTCCGAGGTAATGACATGTCATGTGACCTAGTTATGTGCGAATTGCAACTCCCCTACTCATTACACCAACGTCATTCACAGTTGGAATTCTCCAATAGAGATTTTCGAAATACTTTAAGCATACATCAAAACAACGTGCCCCAAAACCTGTTCTTAAATTGGTGATATGAATACAACGAGGTATGTGAAGAAAAAAAAAAACACTCGGAAGTTTGTGGATACTGCTAACAGATCCCTTTTAAGTAATTTATGAGTCTAGAAGTTAAGTAGACACAACTAAAAACATATACAATCACTAAAGATAAAACATTACTGCTGTTTAATGACTTTTGTATTTATATCATTATAATATTCAATTCAAACATATAAAGAAACTGACCAGATAATGTGATTTAAAAGGAGCAAAGAAAATGGGATTTCAACGGGATTTGAACCCGAGACCTCCGGATTGCTAGTCCGGTGCTCTTACCAACTGAGCTATAGAAAACCCCCGAGAAAACCCTAGTATGGCGCTCGTCCCTGAAACCCCTTAATTGTCATTGCTCGAGTGGTCAGACGCTATTATAAACCTGACATAAGCCCGAAGGATATAAATCAACTTGGTGATATGCGAGGGATCACCAAAGTGATACAGCTTTTTAAAATAATTGATTCAAACACATAAATAAACGGACCAGAAATATATATTGTGATTAGAATAGGATAATAATATTCAGTGAAATATTCCACAATTTCACTTTCAAAAGAAGCAACATAATATAGCCAGCTCCCTCCAAGTACAAGTCATATGTTGTTTCATTTAACGTGTTTAAGTTCAGGATTACTTCATCTTGTACTTTGACAAAGAATTATAATGAATCATAAATCAGACAAAAATTCGCAAACAATCATTTTCGTAATGTTGAGTTGGGAAATAGAACATGAAACTGATATCAGAAATGATTATTGTTCAGATGTAGAGTAAACCCAAGTGTTGTATTTATACTAGTGGAATTAATTCGGGCTGCGTTCCATGTGAGTTCGGAATTGTCGGTTTCATGTCGGGGTCCATTCAAATATTATCGGGGTCGTATCGATCTTGATTCGACCGAATGCAAACCGAATTCACGCGATGAATAGAAGACCGAATGAATTTGGTGTGACTGCTAGCCCCAGTTCGGTCTCTTGTCGGAGCCCGATAAAGCGAAATTTGTAATTTAGTTCGGTTTGGGTTCGGTCTTGCGGTGTTACTAGGGTATTACGGTCGTTGGTTCCAGCCTACGCAATGGCATCTCAGTCTTCGTTTGATATAAATGATTAGTAAAAACACACACACGGAATGTTAATTTCATGGTGCTTTGTTCAATACTCCTGCATTTACTACAAGCGGAAATTAGTGACCTAAATTAAGAAGGAAAGAAGTGTGTACTGGCGGGAAATACCTAAATATAGGACGAAGGATAGGGTATTCGTAGGCGTACTAGTTTCAATATTCGATAAATGTTACGCTCAGGTGGCTCAATCAGTTTGCAAACATCATCATATCGTTTGTCTTATGATAATCGATTAGTCACGGCGGAACAATGAAAAGAAAAAGTATTGTGTTTAACGTCTATAGAATAGAAAGCAACTACATACATGTTCCCTTCTCTTTGACATGGATTGCAATGGGCGTCTTTGGCAATGTATAGGCGGAAAAGAGGATAGGAGTGGAGGTTCAGAACATTCGTTTCTGTTTCATTTGATACCAGCATTATACGATGTATTCGAAATAGGGTAATTGTGTAAGAAAACTATTTTCATTTGTCCCCAAATGTAAGTTTTAAATCAGAAGAAAATGTAACGTTCTCAAACATGTCGGAGTTGGAACCTAGTCCACATAATGCGTACACATTGCCCTCGTTATGCGAAAAGTTGGTTGATTTTTAAACTCCCAACAGTTCACGCTTCATAATAATAATACCAATATCACGCCCTAAGCTAAATATAGATTGTTGGGGCTGTTTTTATTGTCATGTAAACTTGGCAATGTTTACAGTTAGCCATGAAACTTTTGATTTGTTTCAGCATCCAGAAGTTTAAGTGGACTTCGGTCTTGTTTTGGAACCGCCTTGGTGTTTATTTTCCCCTCGTCCATTCCGACAGAGCGGCGCGCGAAAGGCCCCTCTCCACGGATGTCATGCAGGGTAGCGAGCTTGCAAAGCTGCATCAGACTAGCTGTACACCAGGGTACGAGCCTGGCAAGAAATAGTGACATTGACCCGTATGACGTTCACGTGCTAGGCTAATCAGAGCAGTGTGAATTCCTTTTACACATGCGATGTGTAGTATACAACTAACGAATGGGCTTCTTGTGATAGTCAAATCTATTACCGAGGTGGGCTCAAAATGATTATTACCCGAAGCGTAGCTGAGGTAATAATCATTTTAAGCACATGATCTATGGGGACGAGCGCGTAACGAACTTTTAGTGTTAGTTTTTTTATTATATCCCTCATAAGATCGTTTTACCATTGAATTTGACAAATGATAGTTTTGGACAACACGCGCAATCCCCGCGCAATCACGTGACCGGGCTTGTTAATAAAAATTAACACTAAAAGTTCGTTACGCGCTCGTCCCATAGATCATGTGTTTTAGCAAAATGCACACGCGATCAAATTTGTGCAGTACTCTATGGCGCACACGTTCTAGTCACGTGATTGCCCTTGTTAATAAAAATTATATCCCTCATAAGATCGTTTTACCATTGTATTTGACAAATGATAGGTTTGACAAACACGCGCAATCCCCGCGCAATCAATTGACCGGGCTGTTAGCAAAAAATTAACACTAATAGTTCGTTACGCGTTCGTCCCATAGATCATGTGTTTAAGCAAAATGCACACGCGATCAAATTTGTGCAGTGCTCTATGGCGCACCACGTTCTAGTCACGTGATTGCCATTGCTGGTAAAAACTAACACCAAAGACGCTTAATGGAAAGACCGACCACTGGACAATTTTCTTGTACAAAATGAATGGGCATCGCGCGATGTCCTCAGTTAATGCGCGCAATTACAGTCCTGACGTCACAATGCGAATTGCACAGGGGGTTCCCCACATATTTATTGTTGCAGTTGTTGTTGTTGCTGCTGGCTTAATGTGAATGACTCGGCTATTTTTAGCCTAGCAACAACACTATTTTTGGAAATAATCAGCTGACTAAGCGCACCGATTTATAATGCGCACACATACGCAGTTATCATTGGTCAATTATCCCACAAAGCAGTATCATATTGGGAAGAACAAAATCGATTGGTATGTCGGTGCGTATATTACAGACAGTGTGCGTGATAATATGCAAATATCCAAATATGCCATTGCCTGTTTATTGTGCACGTTCTAGATCTGTGAATTTAACAATTCTTTATTTAGAAAATGTGAGTGAAATCCCTTAAAGCTATCGACTATAATTTTTAATATTTTTACCTATACAAAGACAATATTGAATTAGAAAAACAATGTGTTCCCCAGGTGTACCCAACTTGGAGATAAGCTGATGTTCAATCGTCATACTAGCCTGAATTTGCCGAGTTTAAGTAAGTACGTTCTGATCCTTACTTTTGTTTAAATTAATACTTACAAAGGGAACAATTTGTTCCAAAAAAGCTATCGACTATAATTTTTAAATGTTTTTTCATTAATTTAAATGACAAGATTCAGTACTGTAGCCAAACCTCTGGGTGTACCCAACTTTCTCTTTAGCTCGATTTGATCTTCATTCTGTTTGAAGGAACATCGCTGCGCGGCCGCTAGTGATCTGTCTTGTAATTCTACAGTCTTTGCTAACACCCTAGGAAGAAGAACGCCAAGACAGGCCAATAAGCACATCCGTGGGAGCGTTAGCACGCATTCATTGCGTATGTGCGCAACTGCCAGCGCGTTGGTGCGCACTCGGTTTTGCGTCTTTGTGATTGTATGCGCAAAATAACAATGACTTTAAGCGTATTAGATGCGCCCAGGTTCTGGAGGCTCATCTCGCTTCATTAATGTCGATTGATTTTTATATCAAAATTTACAAGCGATTTTATGAAATATTCAAGAGATTTTTCACTTATTTTGCTATAAGCTGAACACAATCACTGATATTGATGAGTGATATAAAACAACTAACGAATGTGCTTGATTGTGATAGGCAATCTATTACCTCGGTGGGCTCAAAATGACTATTACCCTCAGCTACGCTTCGGTAATAATCATTTTGAGCCCACCTCGGTAATAGATTTGACTATCACAAGAAGCCCATTCGTTAGTTGTATACTAACACCTATCTAGGTCAAAGGAAGAAGAACGCCAAGACAGCCATAAGCACATCCGTGGGAGCGCTAGCACGCATTCATCGCGTATGTGCGCAACTGCCAGCGCGTTGGTGCGCACTCAGTTTTGCGTCTTTGTGATTGTATGCGCAAAATAAACATGACTTTAAGCGTATTAGATGCGCCATGGTTCTGGAGGCTCATACTGGCTTCATCAATGTCGATTGATTTTTATATCAAATTTACAAGCGATTTTATGAAATATTAAAGAAATGTTCACTTATTCTGATATAAGATGAACACAATCCGTGATATTGATGAGTGATATAAAACAACTAACTAATGTGCTACGCTTCGGGTAATAAATTATTTTGAGCCCAATTCGGTAATAGATTTGACTATCACAAGAAGCCCATTCGTTAGTTGTATACTAACAAGTGAGTGTGCGTGTTGTCCAAAACTATCGTTTGTCAAATTCAATGGTAAACGATCTATGAGGGATATAATTTAAAATAAATTGTGTGAATAGTGAAATGCATGTTCTGCTGAATCTGCTCTCCTTTTCAATTTAAAAAAGAAGCTTCATACAGGCCCGTACCCGGGGGAGGAGGGGGGGGGGGTGGGGTGTTTGGTGCGTACGCCCCCCCCCCCCCCCCCCCCCGCCATGCTTACATGACTCGTAGCCAGTGGGTCTCGTTCTCGGTCTCAGCCATGTTCGGGTCGGGTCTCGGTCCCGTGTTGTAAATACCGCACCCCCCCCCCCCCCCTCCTCCTTGAACAATCCTGGCTACGGGCCTGTATTGTGTGCTCGTGCCCCACACCCCCACCCTCCTCCCCCAATAATTAGAAAAAAAACAATAGAAACCATAAGGGGGACTTTTTTGAACCCCTCCCCTCCCCGCCTTCACCCCCCCCCCCCCCCCCCCCCACCGCCCTCCCAAATCAGTCCGACCACGCTACGCCACTGCTCCCCTGTTTGGAGGTGCGAATTAATAACTCGGTATACAATTGGTACCAAACTATGCATCTGTGGGAGGGACCCAATTTCAATGATAATTTACTAGCGCATGTAGGTTACGGTGGTTGGTCCCGGCGTACGTAAAATATGTACATTTTCTGATTTGAATACAAATAGCGATAATGATACAAACACACCAATGGCAAAACAGTAGTGCGGTTTTGTACTTTATAAAGCGATGCAGGTTGATAATTTGACTAAAAGCGGAAATAAGCGGCATAAATACAGGATCAAATAATTTGAGATAAAGTTTCTTTTTCAATGCTGTAATGTGTCGACATTGATATTGGTTGATTAAGACAACCCTGTATTAATTTAACAACGGGAAACTCGACATTCGAAACACAAGAGAAGGATAATAATAATTTTGTTTGAGTTTACGCGGTAAGTACAGGTGTTTAAATGATACGTATTAATGTTCCAATAGTTTATACAATAATTCTACTATTTAGGATCGGGGCATTGACTATCGGGGCACTGATTATACACACAATCAGTGATAAGTAAAGGCTATATATAGGTTTAGATACTAAATATAATAAAAACAAATTAACATCCATCATTCGTCTATGCCAACAATAATAATTCACTTAGGAATATCATAACATATCTTACTTGTAAAGAAAAAAACATACAATACAACCACCAATGTAAATTGGGCGAGATAGGAATCAAAATAATAATGTTCATTTCTTTCATGACTACCTTATTAGTATAGGTCCCACATTAAGTCTCTATAAGATAGCTGGATATGCTGGAAATGAATGTTTTTTTCTTAATACCTATAACCCTCTGAAAATTCATTCATTATTTACACCCACAACAATGCATGAAGTAGTTTGTATAGTGCAATCATTGACATCGAGTTAGTCATCGAGACAGGATGGGTTAAGTATGTCTTTAAGCAAATAGTTAACCTTATTGTTTCTCCATTGGTTTATACATTTAATATTTCTCTCTCTTATACCGATTGCTAACACATTCAGAACTTGTCCCATATCAATATTATCGAGTATTTCAAAAGTATTAGAACAAATGCTATATAATGGAGTGTTTACTTTTTTAGCGAGCATGATAAATCAGCCCCTAGTCTTTTTAGTTTAACATTTTCCTCCATGACCACAGCATTGTGTACGGTCGATCCAAAATGTTGAACCCATCTACTTGTACCACAATTTCTCCTTGCGACATTACATCCCCGGGCTGCTTGTTACTAACGATCACGTAGCTGATCTCAATTCACATTCTCTATCAAGACCTCATTCATCATTATCGTACTGGAAGCTCAGTCGTATAGGAATACGTCGTTCACATATCACTCCTGTCATAACTCGCGTATTCGACCTCACGCACATTGGTCTTTACTACTAAATTCAACATTACATTACCATAAAATAGACATACTACATATCCATTTGAACGGGGATAGAAATACTCACTATTAACAAAGGTTTGGTATGTTGAATATGTGGTCTTACGGATGTTGATTTTCAACCCACCTTTTCGAAGCTACATTCAACCCTATTCAATTTCTCATCCATTATTTTAAAATATCTACCTGGTCATTAATTATACTTGCATCGTTAATAGTATGAAAATATTTTACAGTGTTTAGATAAAAGTGTATTTTTCTCTTCTGGTTCCCCTTTCCTGTTCCCTTGTTTAACAGATCAACGTTTAATACTCAATAACAATGACGGACATCTCTGATATCACTCTGCTGAACATAGCCACCGATATCGGAGGCAGCAACCCAAAAGTGTTTGCTCTTGGTTTGGAGCTTGGATTTCATCACTCTGAAGTAGACCAATACATAGAAACAAATAAAAGCGGAGTCAAAGTTACTGCGGATGGGACGAGAAACATGCTGTTCGACTGGAGAAACAACACACCGACAAAAGACCAGGTCCAGAACTTAGGAGGGGCACTGTGGAAGGTCCGGCTTGGATCCATTGCCAAGACGCGCTTATCGGTATGCAGGCCAGGTTAGTGATGATTATGATTTCCCTTCGTCACGAACGTATCTTTGTATTTATGAGATGAAGAATAAAGCATTTAAGCATAAAGTCACAAATTCCCTTTATCTTACTGAATTGTCAACAGTGCTATAAGAACCACCATATTCCAATATAATAGGTTAAAACCAAAAAACAAGTACAGTTTATTTCCCCAAACATGATAATATTCTATATCAAATCCTTTTACGAACAAATTAACCCCTATCTTGTACGCAAGCGTGTGCGCACGCACACGCACACGTTCCAGAGTTCACACCAAAGCGTCGTTGGTTCACACTGAGAGCATACTCTTATCGTTCGAGATATAATTAAACTATTTTGACCCCCAAAACAAACACCTTAATTGTAAACAAAACCAAATAACCAATGAAACATCCCTTTTTAGGAAAACTTATATATGGTTTGTACACACATCACGTAAATGAGCGAATTTGGGGCTGACATGCTAAGAAAAAAGGCCACGTGACTTCGTAAATGTAGGTCAGATTTTCAAAAGAAAATGTTTTAAAAGATGCATACGCCATTATAGAAAAAGTCACAAAGCGGCGAGGCGTCGCACAGTGGGCCAGAATCGTTTCAAAGTGTGCCAAAATTAATTACTCATTGAAGAAGGTTAATGAAGTTCCAGTTTAAGGGAACTAAGGGTTTTCAGACCCATAGAATTCGATGGGAGTATTTTCAAATCCGTGTGACGTCATCAAAATAATGTTCTCTGATTGGACAAGGCAAATATTCATTGTAACACATAGACAGGTTTAGATTACACTGATTAGTGCAACTTATAAGGGGTTTCTGGACCTAAGAAACACAGTTGGAGCATTTTCAAATTTCTCTCACGTCATCAAAATACTGTTTTCTGATTGGACAACGCAAATACTCATTATAACACATAGAAAGATTCATATTACACTGATTAGTGGAACTTATAAGGGGTTTCTGTACCTAAGAAACACAATTGGAGCATTTACAAATTTCTCTGACGTCATCAAAATACTGTTTTCTGATTGGACAAGGGATATATTCATTGTAACGTATAGACAGATTTAAATTACACTGATTAGTGGAACTTATAATAATAATAATTATTATTATTATTAACATATAAGGTGTTTCTGGACTTAAGAAACACAGTTGGAGCATTTCCAAATGTCTATGACGTCATTAAAATACTGTTTGTTTTTTCTCTCTCCCCCTCTCTCCCCTCACTCTTTCTCCACCTCTTTCTATCTTTCGCTGTCTCTCTCCCCCGCTATCTTGAATTTCGCTTGCTATGATTTTCTTTCCATTTTTGAACTCTCTTCTACCATTGACTACTTTCATACAATCCATATGCTTGTCCCATCATCTTAGACAAAATGTCAGAGGACTTCTTACATGTCTTATAGATGCTACTTGTGTCAACAAAGAAAAAAGCGTACAACTGTATCTTATATAGTTTGCCTATGTATGAGCCATTGAAGTACTAACGTGATATACTTCAATGGTATGATCCCAACGAACGTGTTTACGCCCTCAACGTTCGTTGGTATGAGCGCACGGCGCGCTCCTTTCGCGAAAAGGGCGATTTCGGCCCAAAAAGTGCGAACATGTGGTTGGAAAACCGCTTCGTATCTATAAGGTGGCAGATGGTGGCAGACAAATTTTGTATCAAAGTAAACCATAACGTTGTAAAGATGGCAATCATGATATTTTTAGCGCAGCAATCAACAGGCAATATTGACCATTTTTGCGCATGAAAAAAACGTCGATTTCTCCCATTATTTCTTTAATTCTACTAAACATAAATTCCGACATAACTAATAGTTTGGCTCTAAAATGTAATGATTACTTAGAATAACTATTATTAAACAAGCATTTCAAAGTTTTAAGTCGATTAAGCAAGCCGTTTGGCAAATATCATGAAAACCCCGCAATATTGCATTTAACACAATGTGTTCCCTAAAAATCAACATTTCTGGACTTTGTGAAGACAAATGACCCACTTGAAATAATATCGAGAAGAAATATTGTTCGGAGATGTTCTACAGGTTGTAATCTTTGCTTAAAACATGAAAAAAAAAGCAATTCCAGAGCAATCGCAACAAATGGAGGAGGGGGGGGGGGGGGGGGGACATATTGTCCCCCTGGTGCTGGTCTTATTGGGTAAGACAAACCGTAATCTTCAATAATTTTTAACTTAAACAAAATTACGATACAGAAGTCATTTTCCCGACAGAATATTCTTCGTTTGTACTAATTGATTTCTTAACCGCTATGTGCTGTGCCTCAAATTCAAATATATGACAAAATAGTTATCATTTTGATACAAAATATTCAGCCAATGCAATGGCGTTAATAATATAAAGTTTACATTACAGAGAGTAGTACAGTGTTGGTCAACTGAATTATTGTAACTCAAACTAAAATATTTAAAAATTCGCTGATGTTATTCAACGATGCTTGGAATGATAAAAACTAATTATATAAACTTCTACTTTACATAACTGCCCTTATTCGAACAGCTTCCGTTTACGTTGTGTGATGTGTATGATTTATCAAAACAAACATTATGTTTATGTCATATAAATGAATACACGTTTGGCCCATATATTTATTTAAGCTAGATAATTATATGTATGCATATTTTAGCTATTTATGAAGCAATACTGTTTTGAAATTATGTGTTTTGTTCCCTCATTACCTCTCCCACAATTATTGCTTAATGAGCCGTCTAAACAAAAACTGTACAATCCCTTTAAAAAATGAATGATATGATCGATCACATGCGAGTTTCCGATCTTTTGTATGAGCTGTTTAAATGTAGTTACAAAACATACCTGTGTATGATTTTCACACATCCACGTACTGGACAAATGTTGCCCTAACTATGGCGTTTCATGTTTGCCAGAATCAAACAGGAAACACACGTTATCAGCCACGGTTTTAACCAATATGTAATTGAACTTGTTTCTGTCTACATGGCTAGGCACTTATGCTCGATCATTGAGAGGCAGTGCAGTGGGTCGTGTCGTCACCATCCCCCTTCTTATTGTTTTCGCCGCCGTCATCTTCAATTTCGTCTGGCAAAAGACTACGTAAGAATTTGTTTGATTTAGCACACTGTTTTATGATTAAAGTGTCGAATCACGGTTCGTGACAAGGATTTCGACTCAGTTGCATGATGATTATGTGACATGGGATTACATTTTCTTGCAATATTCAAGTCAAATACGGTATCAAAAATGGGATTTTGACTTTACAACTCTAACAGGAGTTGAGCGTTTAAACATTTCGGCTGCCATGACTATGATATTTTTGTTACTGGGTGCATACATTTAGTAATTGTTATTTATGTTTGTTCTCATTCTGTTTTTCCCTTTAAGATCATGATCGACACTTTAATTATAAAACATTTTTATTGACACGGATGAATGACACTCAATAATGATATTCCTACAATTAATTAATCAATATTTTACTAAACCTTGTGATACGTGCACATAATAAAGGAATAGGATAGCTCAGTATATTAACAATTTTTGCAGAATTAATTACCTGGACATATTGAAACTCATTATAAAGATTTATGTCTAAATGAATATATTATAATTGTTTGTTGGTTAATATTTCTAAACCGATTACAACAAGTAACACATGACGAGCTTAAATCCGGTAGGCGCTAAAAACACTTTTTTAATTCTCGGGAAAAAACACGTTTCTTTGCCAAACTTTGTTTACATGGCGCATTGGAATATAAATATTAATTTTTCATTAATAATATTATGTCCTTACAATGTGAATTCCTAGAAAGCTACGTAATAAATCAACGTACTGGTATCATTAACTCAATTTATATGTAGTTTAAGCCCCTTTTTGAACTAAGCTGTTCAAATACACCATTGTTACATGAAACTTCATCCAAAGTCATGTGATAAGGATGCTTGACATGACTTTGCAAACGTGCACATTAGTCCTGTTACAGAGTTCTGTGTTTCGTTCATACAGGCAAAATATTAGTTGTGCTAAGTTATTCCCATCCGAATCAGATCTTTCGTCCCAAAATGTGAAGACATTATAGTCACATATACCTGAATGTATGGCACTTTGTCACGTAATTATTGCGGTGTTTTTCTTGTCTTCATTTATTCAATATAGCGGTTATACCAGATGACGCAAAGCCACTAGCATCACAGCTGCAGACACTATCCGTTGACAACGTTAGGGAAATCCTCATTGAGCAGTACAAGAAGAAGAAGCTTCAGCTCAAGCCATGGGACAAAGATGCTTGCACTGACTTCGCAGACCTACACACTACGATACATATTCTGAAAACAGACAAAGGACCACGGGGACTTGAAAACAATCAGCTAACAGTAGAAGACTCGATAAATGGTATTTTCAAAACAGAGGTCCACGGCGCACGTCCGTCCCGTATGCTCCTTGTTGGACGAGCAGGTATGGGAAAAACTACGGCGTGTGACAAACTTTGTCATGATTGGGCCAAGGGAATTCCCGATTCCCCTCTGCTTGACGTAACTCTTTTGTTCGTTCTAAAGTTCCGGAATATGGCAAGAAAAACGTCCCTCGGTAAAGCTATCCAATCACAGCTTCTCGCAAAATTGCCCGATGTCAAACCGGAAGATATCGAACAAATGATTGCGGAAAATGAAGACAGGTGTGTCATTATCCTAGATGGATATGATGAGTTCAATGGGAGCATGTTGTCCGGTGACTCCAATATTATTCAACTCATACGCACTGAACAGTTGGCTAAATCTCGAGTTCTCGTCACCAGTCGTCCTAATCGCAAAGAAGATTTTTCTGATACAATGCTGTCTGAGAACTTTGCTGTTTTTGAGTCAAAAGGGTATGCCGCTATAGATGCACAAGACTATGTTTCTCGATTTTTTAAAGACGAAATCAAGGAACAGACATTTAACAAGCAAATAAAACATTGTAACCTCGAATTCCTGATGAAGAATCCATTCTTTTGCACGGTTCTTTGTACGCTGTCGGAAACTCACTTTATTCAAGATGCAACCACACTAACACAAATTATGAACACTTTCTTTAACTACCTTGTTCACCATTATCTTGCCAAAAATTCCCTTATAACGATGACAAGAGAAGAAAAAGCTAACAAGATAGAAAAGATGAGAAACGCAGTTCATGCGATTGGAGAAATAGCCTTGCGGTCATTACGAATTGATTTACACAAACTAATTTTCACGGCAAACGAATTTGAGAAATGTCAAGAGCAAATTGCTTTTGCTGTTGAGTTAGGAATTTTACGGAAAACATGAGGTCACTGACGAGTCAGGCAATATCAACATGAGGATAGAATTCTTTCATATGCTAATCCAAGAATACTGTGCTGGAGTTTACTTCAGTACTTTAAATCGAGAAAACCAGACAGAAGTCCTTGACACGATAGAAAATGCCGACAGGTTTCTTCATACCTACTTGCTTCAACCAACATCCTTGCTTGAACTAGAATACGTACTGCGATTTGCTGTCGGTACTTCAGTACACTCATTGCTTCCCATCATGCAGCGTATCCATTCTTTACCAAGTGTGAGTGTATCCGATCATAATGTTGCAGCTACACGCCGTCTCCTCTTCGTCTTCTTGTGTGAATTGCCCTTAGATGACAAAGTGACCATCCCTAATGATCTGGCTGAGTACCTACAGTTATACTACAGTAAACTTCATGAGCTTTTCTTTGCATATGCAGATGCCAGTAATCTTCTCGGTCTCGAAAGACTCCCAATGCAGACAAAGCTGGAGGTCAGTCAGTAAATAATTGTTTATATTAATCAACAATAAATACATTGTGATGGATGACATTGCGGTGATTGGGTAAGAGAAAGACAGGCACGGACATTTGCTAAAACAATATTTGAACACATTTATCTTCCATCTACTGTAACGTAGCACAAACTTATTGACTGGCACAGTGATGAAGAAATTGAAATGATACAGATATAAAGGTCACATCCTAGATAAGGCGCTTCAACATCTTTCAACGGAAAGAGTTATCAAGAGAATCACCAAAGTTGTTTAAATGGAGGTGCGGTATTTATGCTGCACCCCAAACAAATGGTGTTAGATTTAACACCCGTAGTGTTTGATCAAACACGAGCCCGGCTTTAATAGAGGACTACACCATCTGGTGTTGAAGTAACTAACTCATGAGAGTTAAAATATATCAATACTGGCTTTGGTGTTGTTTCAACACTTCAACGAGTGTCAAGAAGTTTCAAATTGAAGGGGTTGTACAGTTTTGAAAAAGCTTTAGTAACCATGGTAACCAAAACCTACATTATAACATCACAAAATAATAATTATAACCCCACCATGCTCGAAACCTTTATACCATTAAGAAAGACTCAGTTAAAAAAAAGTATGTTATCATAACAAAATGCCATTAAAACAAAAGAGGGCGCTCTTTAAAAGAATATTGGTTTCATACAAAATCATATATGTAATGTTTTGTTAAAATAACAACTATCTTTAAACCTATTTTGACCAAATAAAATGTATTCTGCCATTAATTTTGATTTGATTTTGATTTGATTTTATTTTATTTCCACATTCAAAGTTTAAAATACAATGTAAAAGCAAAGAATACAAAAACATGTCATATACATAATAATTACTACTGCAAATATACATTTACATAATTATATACAAACAAGTAAGGCATGAAAAAAAAAAAAAAAAAAAAAAAAACAACAACAACAAAAAAGACACCATAGATTGAAAATACAGAAGTAAGGGGGAAAAGTATAAACCGTATTTGAATGTGGGGGGATAACCAAAAGCCAAAATAAAGGCTTATCTAGGGCAGTCCCCGAGAAACTAACAAAAGACTGGATAATGAATACGTGTATAGGGATTAGAGAGACAGAGAGGGAGGTAGTGAGAGAGAAAGTAAACAGAGAGGGGGAGGGGAGATAAAAACTAAAAGAGTTTGTTTACATGCATGAACAGTTCTAAGAGTGATTGCACAGCATAATATACAATTTGAATTTCTTTTTAAAATTGGATAATGTTGGACACAATTTTAATTCATTTGGTACCATATTCCAGCTTTTTGATCCTACAAAGGTAATGGTAGTTCTTGAGAAATTATATTTATACAATGGTAGACGTACATTCCCCTGAGCTCTTGTGTTGTGTTGATGAATTGCACAATTGAGATTAAAAATATTATTAAATATGGATGGAAGCGAGCCTTTGAAATAAGAATACATAAAAATTGCAATTTGGAATTGATTCAATTGATATATAGTTAAAATATTTAATTTATAAAACAAAATTTGCATGTTCTCTCAATCTCGACACTCATATTCTCCTTTCGTCACAAAAAAAATGTGTTGTGCAGCGCCCTCTCAACCAAAATTAAACTTTCCCTTTCAATTGAAATACATGTTGGTATTACTTAAACAAAAACGGATTATGAACAGATTTGCACAAGTAGACACTAGCTCATGAATAATCATGAAACTGTTACACCAATGAGATCATCGAACTGCGAGCACGTGACCTCCCCTGATGGGAAACTAACACCGATATGGTATTATAAATAGATACTCTATATTCATGATAAAGCTGTTACACCACTTGGTGTCATTTTAACACAAAGAGTCTACCACCCAACAAATGGAAGAACATTGGTGTTAAATTGACATCAAACGGTGTACATTTAACACCAAGTTTAACTACGACATCTTGACATCTGCTAAGTGTTACACTTTGAACACCGCATTGTTTGTAGTTGTTTGCGTTGTTTGTTAGTGTAATGGTCAATCATAGCGATACATGATAATTAGATACACATATCAAAGGGATATGGCACTTCGTATATTTCTGTATCCACCAGTCGATTAAATTATAAAATTAAGTTTTTTTTCTTGCTTACACTCACTCATTTATGCACATTTCTAGACTTGAAATGTACCTCTATGCCCTCTCTACTTCGCTTAAGCATTATTGTGATTTATAATGAGTAACGAATATTTATTGCGATTGGATAATTTAATGAAGTAATTGCTGTGGTTATCTATGTATTTAGAGCGCAATTGTACGGATCAGATTGTTATTGTCCTAAATAAGTTGTCCTAAATAAATATGTCCTAGGTATTTAACCCCTTCACTTCGAGATTCCGAAATCCACATAGACTTTGTACATAGCCCACTCGGTTCCCGTAAGCAACGGGTTAACATATGTATTGTAAAATGCACACATAGTGGATGTATCGTGAATAATATCGCTAGTGATATTCGTTTGTCTCATAATGTATGGTCAAAAAGGAATCTAACAGATCACGACGTTTATTGCGCCACTGCAACACATCGTCAGGTGACGATGTGTTGCAGTGGCGCAATAGCGGCGCACGAAACATCGTGATCTCTTAGATTACTTGTGAGTAATATGTTAAGCATTAAAGTGTATGTAGTTTCCTCATAATTGTTGTTAAGTGAAGGAACCATTGTATCCAAAAATGGTCAACGGGATGCCTCGATCACTATGGACTGTAAACAACACTGATTTCATTGCACATATAAATAATAATCGTCCTGAATATATGCACGACATAATAATGCTGTATTATGACATGTAATGATTAATTTTCCTCTCATGTTATCGTCCATGCATTTTAGATCCATCATATTCAAATCCAGTTCACCTATATAGATGAACAACTGTCTATGAGGTTGTGGTCCTGTCTTCAGTCCTTTTATAACCTCACAAGTCTTCATATCAGAACGTCAGCTCTCCACTTCCCTCCCAATATGCCTTCTCTACCGACCATCCATAAACTGCATACTGATCAGCTCTACCTCGAGAACTACAGCGGCGTGATCGAGGCGCTATCTAGATTGAGTTATATAGATTTCACCATGTCTAATTGTGACCGAGACATCAACCAGATAGCGGCCGGTCTCGTGGGTGGTGGAGGAGGAGAGATGACGCACATTACGCTGAATTGTTTGTATGATGGATTTTCAGTATCAGCAGTAAGTATGGCGAGACTATGTGAGGCTATCCAGACCAGGACTACCAGGCTCCAGGAGATGCATCTGATTAAGCTGAAGACAGATGAGGAGGAACTTGTCCGTTTGATTGATTCTTGCAGGACGCCTGACACCATGAGGATCATTTTGTGAGTAGAGGTGTGCTGACTGTATTGTCCATAATTTAGTCCATTTTCTGCATATTTCAATAATGTGATCACTTTGTAAGTATTGGGATTGTATTTTGCACATACATGTATTTGTTTGATTAAAACATCGTATATTGTAAAAATCGTTTGTTTGTCTTTTATTGCACATATCAAAGTATTTCCCATGTAAATATATATTACCTTTATTCCGATCGCTTTATACATTTAAATCGTTTACGATACGATAACAACATTAGTCAAATTAGTTGCCTCAAAAGTATACATAAGAGATACAGCCTTGGACAAATTATTGGACCAAGCACTTTTTTATCAATGTCTTCGAAGTTTTATACTATTTTGTCCATCTAATTATACTTTGAAGAAAATCTATTCCATGACGAACTGAAAAGGGATATAATCAATGATGTTATTGACACCTACCACATATTTTCTCCCTTTAAGTTGATTAAAAATGTGAATTTGGTCACAATTGTATGGAATTTTTCCATTCCTTCCATGTACGTTTGGGTTTTATATACTATTTTTAATAAAAAGAGCAAAAGTTGTTTATTTTATTTGTTGGTTGTGATTATACCATAAAACGGTCTCTCCAACTCCTAGTGCGACTTGTTTTAGCACTTTGATTCTTGATGAGAGTTGCAAATTGGCATTTATACTGTTGGAGAGGCAAAATGATAGTTGGTTGCTGACTGGCCTGTGCTTTAGCAGTATACCAGATTAGAGGTTATATTCACCTGGTCTTACTTATTCGATAAGAGCAATTGACTTTCACTTGGCAACTCGAACCAAAAAATAATTTACTCATAATCAAGTCCTACATTGAATTGAAAGACATTTATATTATAAGTACTACTTACAAACACATATCATAACCCCTTTTCACTATGCATTGAAAACGTGTGTATAAAAGCCATACTTGTTTTATTGCAAACAAATATCAAATTCAAGACAATAAATCTAATGAAGACATTCCCAATTTCATTAACTATACCCCCTTTGATATTTTATGAAGTGTGGTTTCTTTACAATGCAATTAAAGTGACAACAATCTCAGATATTGAGCCAAAAGTGATTGGTCTCTGAATGTTTTCCAAGGCTGTATATAATAGGACTTAGAGAGTTAATTTCTATACTTTGTTTGTAATGTATTTCACCTCAATCATGTCAATTATAATATGCAAACAGCACCATGGTATCCACACTAAACACATTCACAATGCGCGATACTCATTCAGTCGGTATTCCTCTCCATGTTTAATACAGGATCGAGCGATGTAACGTTAAGCCCGATGGCAGACTGCTCTCACACCTGCGGAGCCTCGATGATCCACTTGGCGCTGTCACAGTTCGCATTCAACAAGGGGTGAGTGTTTAAAATGTAATTCGACAGAACACATTTCTGATTTACTCGCTAAAGGAATAGTTGAAAGACATTACAGTTTTGGTCAAACTGAATTTAATAACCAACACTTGCATCACTACATTACAAACTAATAGTGTATAACTCCACCATGCCTAACATGAACTAGAAATATCACTGAATGTGATTAATAACCCCGCAGTACTGGTTTGTGAAGAGGATATAACAATAAGTATTAAGTGCAGAATCTACACTGTATGGTGCATAGATATTTGGAGCAAATATGTGGTTACCATGGCAACTCCGCGAACAAGATATGTATTGCACACCCTCAACTAAACAATATTAAGTCTACCAAGTTACATTAAAATGGCTCAAAAACTGTGGAAGTAGTTCACCCCACAAGATTTGATCCAATTTTGTGCAACATTTTGGTTACCATGGCAACGTCTTATGTAACATTCACATAATGTGTCTTGCACACCCAGCTTACCTCAGAAACATTCAGTGTGTCAAGTTTTATCAAAATTGCTCAAAAACTGTAAGTAATTAGCTCCACAAGATTTTAATTGTGTTGGTAAAAAATTGTGGTTACCATGGCAACGCCTTAACTTACATTCACGGAAAGTGTCTTACACTACCTTGCCTCAGTAACATTCAGTGTGTCAAGTTTCATCGAAATTGCTCAAAAAAGGTGGAAGTGGTTCGCTCCACAAGATTTTCATATTTTTGGTGCACAATTTAAGTTACCAACCTGTTTTAAACAGATAATTATTTCAAAAGAAATCCGATTATTAGTTCGTTTGTCAATTCGTGGTTCTTTGAAGCCTAAATGGAGATATTTTAACCTGTATTTTGTACTTTTATTCTACCTTTCAATTGTAGATGTGTATAAAACAATTAATATGTCGTTAATGTATTTACATTATTGTTTTCACATAATAAAACTAACCAATCATGTATCATTGGGGGGGGGGGGGGGGGGGGGGGAGGCTATGGATGGGGAGGGGGCTGCCGTCCTCCACAATTTGTCTGGCTTAAAACAATACAATACATAAGCATTAAATAACAATCAATACACAAACATGCAATGTGGTCAGCCCCCCCCCCCCCCCCCCAGCCCCCCCCCCCCCCCTCCCACCCCGAAGTGAATCACAGCCGAATGTATATTTATATGCGTGACTTTGTACAGGAGTCAATGGGAGACCGATGAGTAAATTTACTCCTCCAGTTTGTACAGGAGTCAATGGAGACCGATGAGTAAATTTACTCCACTTTTTGTACAGGAGTCAATGGAGAGCGATGAGTAAATTTACTCCACTTTTTGTACAGGAGTCAATGGAGACCGATGAGTAAATTTACTCCACTTTTTGTACAGGAGTCAATGAAGACCGATGAGTAAATTTACTCCATCAGGAGTGAACCCAAAGACCACTGACTATTATGTAAGAGCCAAGCTTACTATGACCGAGGATGATCTACGCTATGCCGTCCTTTCTATCACAATCCGTATTGCGAAATGAACGCGTCATCGTTTTACACGGTGCACGAATGCATGTCGTTAAGTGTATGCAAATATCTACGAAGTTGCCGCCAAATAATACACGCGAATTCCTATTGGTCGAATTATACGCTTACGATGTGACGTAATCAAATGTAACAATAGAAATGGGCGGTGAACGTGCTCGTGCATTGTGTGCGTGTGGGGAGAGGGGGGGGGGGGGGGGGGGGGGGATGCGTGCAATGCCAATGCCATGAACAGAATGTGTTTAAGCCTTTTTTTCTTACAATGTTTATCACGGCCGTAAAGACTTACGTAATACTTATATAAGATAACCCCCACCATTTTGAATGGGTATAAATCACTGACCTCTACTATATGGTTAGTGGTATAAATCACAAATCTACGCCCCATAATGTTTCTTACATTTTCAAAAGCCTCGAATTTATAACGGGCCGGGGCGAATTTGAGCAAACAAGATTAGAAACAAAATGGTTTTTCCCAAAACTACAATACATCCCCGGCCCCAATCAACCACATTCTCAAATGTAATTCTACACAAAGTCATGGCTAGTGTGCTGGCTTGGGCGGCTTAGCAGACCCACACAATGGTTATACATTTCAATAGTTTGTAGGTGGTCATGAACAAAATGGACTTGACTCTTTTGTTCCATAATCCATTCATAATCGTCAGATCGTGGAAAATTTGCCCCCACTGACAAAGAGCTACGCAAAGGGAAGTAAAGCCCGTTCCCTATACGAGTTTATGAAATCCCCCATAGACTTTTGTACACAACCCACTCGGTTCCCGTAGTCAAGGGGCTATGTTAATGTTCGTACGTAATGTGTTTGGGCGGATTGGCATTCAATCAACTATTTACACCACCCGCAAGCAAATCAATATGAAAGGCGTAATGATTTGTATCCTTTATAATGTACTATAAATGTTTGAAGACATTGTATTTATTTAATTTGTTTTTAAATAATTTTATTATAAGATACACATAAGACGATGAGTTTCACGAGTATGGGGTCAGTAAAAAGAGGTTATAGACGCAATTTGCTATGCGGCCGAGGATGCAAGTTTCAAAATACGAATTGACATCTGTTTAGGGTTTCTCAGGGTTTTCAACTTTCGGTTAACTAACATTTGGATTTTCCCAAACAATATCCAATTGGAATTAATATCGAGCTCTATATAATAATGTAAGATGATGATGATGATGATGATGATGATGATGATGATGATGATGATGATGATGATGAAGATGAAGATGATGATGATAACGGCGATAGCATTGATGATAATACTACTACTACTAATGATAATGAGTCATGGTGACAAAGGTGACGATGAATACATAGGGTGATGATGACGATAACCAAGACGACGACGACGGTGATGATGCTGATGATGTCATCACAGACTGATCAGATGCTGATTATAATGCATGATGATGATGTTGACATGCATCGATGATGATGATGATGATGATAAGATGATGATGATGATGATGATGATGATGATGATGATGATGCGATGATGATAACAACAATAATAATAATGATTCTTGATGACAAAGGTGACGATGCATACATAACGTGGTGATGGCGTTAACCAAGTCGACGACGGCGGTGATGATGATGATGATGATGATGATGAAAAAATGATGATGATAGTAAATATGATGATACAGATAATGATGACATACTGATCAGAATATGATGAGGGTGATGACATTGCTGATTTGAACAAACATTAAATGCACAAATTTGTATGAAAAAGGCTAACAGTAAAACTAATGATTTTTGTTAAATAGCTCCCTCTTCAGTTGTAACGACTCTTTGAATGATAAGGGGGTTTTATTTAGTCGTTTGTAATTGTGTATACTTTTCGAGCATGGTGAAGTTATAAATATTTTCTTTGTACCCTAATGGTGCAAGTTTTGGTTACTAAAGTTAAGTTTGACCATTGCTTACTATAATCCCTTTAATTGCTTACTGAGCATTACGTCACTGGCAAATGTGTTTCATTGTCCGTTGAAAATGTTTTAGGCCGCGACAGAGAAATTTCATTTTACGAGGCCCAGACCATCGGTTATGATTATGATCAAAACCAATAAAATATTCCAGCTACAAGTTGTACAGGGTGGGGGGGGGGGGGGGGGGGGGTTGTTCAAACCGCAATTGTTTTTGTCAAAGGGGGTTTGAACCACCCTTATTTCAATCGGATTCATACATCACTTGAGGTGTTTCTGAGTTTGTTTTATCTTTAAAACCACATGCACTTTAAAATATTCCCTTACTTAACGTATTCACTATACCTCGCAAATTAATGATGTCTTGAATTAAGCGCCCTCTAAACCATGCAAAACTGTATTATCCCTTTAATCACATGTCTGTATAATGTGTATACACAAAGATCATGATAAGATGATAGTTGATTATGATAATCATGAAGATGATGATGATGGCGATGATGATGCATGGGTTGCTTGGTCAACTTCGTTAACTTTCCATTCGTATTAATAAACGGTTCAATCAAATTCGCGAAATTAAGCCGTAAGCATAAAACTGTTTTTCAGAATTGCGTTTTCTTCATTCTGTTTACCTATATTCTGTTGTTTGTAAGTGAGTTACCACTTATAGCATTAGATTTAAATATCATGGTATTAGCATTCTGTTTCGCCAGCGGAATTCACAGGAGGCTGTGTGATTGCGTAATGAGTTTCTAAATTAATACTAAGATCATACCAACATCATTTACTCGATTCATTATTATTCCCTCACCCAGTGGCATGTTGTGGTCGGGCCAATTGGGGGAGGGGGGGGGGGGGCGGGATGCATTATTATTGGGGGCCACACCGCATATATTTCTTTGGTTTTTCGTCTATTTTGTTTCTAATTCTTGTTTGCTCAAATTCGCCCCGGCCCGTTATAAATTCGAGGCTTTTGAAAATGTAAGAAACATTATGGGCGTAGATTTGTGATTTATACCACTGACCATATAGTAGAGGTCAGTGATTTATACCCATTCAAAATGGTGGGGGTTATCTTATATAAGTATTACGTAAGTCTTTACGGCCGTGATAAACATTGTAAGAAAAAAAAGGCTTAAACACATTCTGTTCATGGCATTGGCTTTGCACGCATCCCCCCCCCCCCCCCCCCCCCCTCTCCCCACACGCACACAATGCACGAGCACGTTCACCGCCCATTTATATTGTTACATTTGATTACGTCACATCGTAAGCGTATAATTCGACCAATAGGAATTCGCGTGTATTATTTGGCGGCAACTTCGTAGATATTTGCATACACTTAACGACATGCATCCGTGCACCGTGTAAAACGATGACGCGTTCATTTCGCAATACGGATTGTGATAGAAAGGACGGCATAGCGTAGATCGATCCTCCTCGGTCATAGTAAGCTTGGCTCTTACATAATAGTCAGTGGTCTTTGGGTTCACATCCTGATGGAGTAAATTTACTCATCGGTCTCCATTGACTCCTGTACAAAAAGTGGAGTAAATTTACTCATCGGTCTCCAATGACTCCTGTACAAAAAGTGGAGTAAATTTACTCATCGGTCTCCATTGACTCCTGTACAAACTGGTGGAGTAAATTTACTCATCGGTCTCCATTGACTCCTGTACAAAGTCACGCATATAAATATACATTCGGCTGTGATTCACTTCGGGGTGGGGGGGGGGGGGGGGGCGGGGGGGCGGGGGGGGGGGGCTGACCACATTGCATGTTTGTGTATTAATTGTTAGTTAATGCTCATGTATTGTATTGTTTTAAGCCAGACAAATTGTGAAGGACGGCAGCCTCCTCCCCATCCATAGCCTCCCCCCCCCCCCCCAATGATACATGATTGGTTAGTTTTATTATGTGAAAACAATAATGTAAATACATTAACGACATATTAATTGTTTTATACACATCTACAATTGAAAGGTAGAATAAAAGTACAAAATACAGGTTAAAATATGTCCATTTAGGTTTCAAAGAACCACGAATTGACAAACGAACTAATAATCGGATTTCTTTTGAAATAATTATCTGTTTTTAGCTAATCTCTGGAATTTACTTGTTATTTTTTGGTTTCAGGAACTTACGTCTATCTTGCTATTTTTCAAATGTGTTCTATTGCCTTTAAATGATTAATTACATATTATGTAACTCTTTTTAATATTTCTCTCTCCTCTCTTTCCTCTCTTCTTTTTCTTTTTCTCTTTCACTTTTTCTTTCTTTTTCTCCCTCTTTCTTCTCTTTTTCTTTCTTCTTCTCCCTCTTTCTTCTCTTTTTCTTTCTTTTTCATCCTCTCTCCCCCTCTCTCTCTCTCTCTCTCTCTCTCTCTCTCTCCAAAACTCCTGTTTTTTAGAGCTTTTGGTAGTATAGTAATTTATATAATTATAGTGAACATATTTGGAAATTCATTGTCTCACTGTCTCATCCGGGAATGTCTATGCTGGGGCACTGTTCATGGTTGATTGTTCGGTTATGAGTGGCGTATCTTTGTGTTTGTATGTGTGTGTGTGCGCGTGAGTGTGTGTGTGTGTGCTTGTGTATAGGTGTGTGTGCGTGCGTCGGCTGGTGGGGGTGTGTTAACCTCTCAACGGCGGACGCGCGCGCACAGACGGGACAAGCATGCATGATGTGGATTTGGTGTTGGAGAAGAGTGCATGTATGGGTGCATGTGTGTGTGTGTGTGTGCGTGTGTGTGTGTGTGTGTGTGTGTGTGTGTGTGTGTGTGTGTGTGTGTGTGTGTGTGTGTGTGTGCGTGCGTGTGTGTGTTGTGTGTGTTCGTGTGTGAATGATCATAGGGGTAGGAGTGCCCTAGTATGGGGATTTCTGGATGGGACTGAGCTTGAGTTTAATTATGCACATTGCTACTCTACTGCTGTCCCTTAAGTTTTTCTTTCTTTCTCTCTCTCTCTCCCTCTAAACAATTGTAAGTGATATTTATTCGTACTGTATGATTTGTATGTTATGTATAACTGTGATATTTGTATTACTGATTCTGACTTCTGCACATATTTGTTTAATGTCCGGCAACAAATGTTATGTTATTGTATTTTAACGTGACATTAAATTATCTATATCTATCTATCTATCTATCTATCTTCGTATCCTCCTCATATCCTCATACGTATGACCTCTTTATTTTGTTCGAATTTGTATTTATTTATTATTTATTCTTCCTAATGTTGTGCGTCGCATATCTAAAGATCAGATGAATCAATTGTCATGATTCTTCACATGATGATAGATCAGGATCTAACTTATATCGTCATCAGGACACTATTTTGTAAAATTGTAATAATCATCATATCTCAGTCATTAGTTGTCTATTTAAATTCAAAGTTTGCATCAATATTTATCAGCTCAGTTATCATTTTTTAAGCTCGTGCGCATGCAACTAAACTCAGAGACACGCGCGTACGCGTCCGTCAAAGGAAAACAAGTAGCCTACACAAAATCTTCAAAACCCCAACCCAAGTAATTTATTGAAATGAATGAAAATGAAATGAAATGAAATGAAATGAAATTAAATGAAATGAAATTTATTAATATCCTTTCACCCTTAACAAGGGTATTGAGGATAACAATATAAGAAATGTCTCATTGAATAATGTCACATAGTTATATACAATATGTACACAGTATAATCATATAATATTTACAAAGTATAATGAAAACATCTAATATTTACAAAGTAATGTTCTCTAATTGTAAGTTTGTTATAAATTGATATGCAGGTGATGTAGTAATCAATAAATTAATTAAAGGCACTAAATGAATTAGTTACAAATTATTTCAGTTTCAGATTTATCACTGTGAAATCTAAAATTTTTGATTTTACACTTAATGTTTGGTTTTCAATATTGAAATACAAGCAGTGATAATTCTTTGTCGTATGTACAATAATATACAAAAATATACACAATATTTATTTAATCTGTCCATAATGATGATGCAGAATTTGGATAGCTTCAACAATGTCGACGGCAAAGGGGAATTAAACAATTTATACATTTTGATAGTGTCCGGCCGTTTTTTAAAGTAGTTATCGAGGAATTTCTTCCTTGCTAGTTCAAATTCCGTACATTCAAAAGGTAATGGAATTCATCCCAAGTTTAGAATGATTGCACAAAGTACAAAATCGTTGTGATCTATCCACGTTTGAATATCTTCCGGAAACAATTGGCAGACGATGATTTCCACATCTAAATTTACAAATTATTACTCTATGCTTAAATGTAATTTCATGAGGCATTTTTCGAAAGTACATGTTTGTTTAAAAATGCGATAATTCAAACAATGTGAATTACGGTTTACTTCATAATGCCAATTTTGAGAGTAGACGTCATTTAACCGTTGTTTTTATTGTCAATTCAAGCCACTTTGGGTCTTTGCTCTCTATGCTATCCCATAAATACGACAATCCCAGTTTATCTATTGAATTCTTTATCTTGACTAACCAAGGGGAACGGTATATATCAAGATTAAACATCATTTTCATTATGTCATAAACAATGTGTGATAACTTTGAAGTTTTTACTTATAACAATCCTTATCCAAAATAATAACATTCTCATTTCAATATCTTTCAAAATACTATGCTTTCCTAATTCGCCAAATGCCATACAATTTGCACTACTTTTATTGATTTTTAGTAATTGTTTATAAAAGGTAATTTGAAAGTGTTCAATTTCTTTTAAATTTTCCTCATAACCCCCATACTTCGCTTCCATATAAAAGAATAGTATGACAAGTTTTTCAAAAAGATCCAATTCAATATATATTGGTAAACTAAGCGATTTTGATTTTTGCTCTTAAACTAAAAATCGCCTTTCGGGGCTTGAATAATTTGTTTATTTTGAGCCTTCTTAAAATGATTATTGTAATTGAATGTTGTTCCAAGGTACACATAATCATCTACTATTTCTCAAATGTCATTTCCCAAACGAAAAACAGGTAATTTCTGATTTTTCCACGAGAAAATATTACCACTTTAGTTTTGTTAATATTAACTTTCAAGGACCATTTATTACAGTATCTATTAACATTATCTAAAGCAATTTGAGATCATTTCAGACTCAGCAAAAATGATAGTGTCATCTGCATATAAAAGAGGTGAACAACTTCAAAAACATATTTACACCTTCATCACGTACTTTCTTTTCAATGTACGAGGGAGCAAATTAACACCTTTGCAGTTTTCTCGTAAGGTTGATTCAAAATCATTTATAAACATTGCAAATAGTAAGGGCGATAGGTTATCACCTTGTCTTACTCCTACATTACATTCAAATAGGTCGGAACGTTCTGCGTTACTTCGAACATATGACTTGGCGTTATTATACATATCTTGAACAAGTGCAAGGATTTTGCCATTAATATTGTATCGTAACATTTTATACCACAATAAATTTCTATCAACAGAGTCGAATGCTTTCCTATAATCAACAAAAGCGCTGTATATTCTTTTCTTTTCTGATAGATAAATATCAATTAAAGAGTACAAAACAAAAGTATGATCTAGCGTAGAATAATTCTTGCGAAAACCAGCCTGTTCTTCTCCATTAAATATAGGCATCAACGTACTGTGTTAGCCGCTCATTCAATACAGCAGTAAAAGCTTCCCTAAACAACTCAATAAAGTAATCGGTCGATAGTTATCTGGATCATGTGTTGATCCTTTCTTCTTATAAATTGGGCATAAAACACCGATAGTCCAGTCCTGAGGGACGTGCCCACTGTCTAATATTACATTGAACATTTTCCTTATTAAAGATATCATTTGATTATTGCTATGTTTAATAAACTCATTCAAAATAGAATCATTACCAGAAGATTTATTATTCTTCAGTTTTTTAATTTGATTTTTAATCTCATTATCCACAAAAGGTATATTTATGTCATTATTTTGTTGCTGGTATTGAACGTTATTAAATTGATTCTGACTTTCATTTCGCTCACTTTTCTTATTCAAATTTTCAAAAAATTCCTTAAAAGATTCTGTTGATACTTTAACGTCAGTATTACCTTTTTGTTCGCCTTGCTTTAATAGTTTCCAAATTCAGCTGGGTTTTTTTTCTTCAAACTTCTAAAATTGTCTTGATTTTTTTTGTCATATTCTTCTTTCAATTTGGCTATCAAAGTCTTATATTTCTTTCGCAACGCGCGAGTTTTGAGTCGTTGCAACATTTTGTAGAGCGAACTACTTTAACAGTTTTTTATTTTTATTTTGATGGATTTCGATACCCCTAATGTTCTTGGGGTAAGGTATGCAAAACACTTTTGGTGTGAATGTTACATAAGCCGTTGCCATGGTAACCACACTTTTGCACAACAAAATAATGAAAATCTTGTGGAGTAAATTCTTTAAGAGTTTTTGAGCAAGTTTTATGAAATTTAGTCGCTTTATGTTCTTAAGGTAAGGGTATGCAAGACACATTTTCGTGATGTTAGTTAATATGGCGTTGCCATGGTAACCATTATGTTGCACCAAAATTATGAGAACCTTGAAGAGTAAACTACTTCGATAGTTTTTGAGCAAGTTCGATGAAATTTCGCACACCTAATGTTCTTGCGGTAAGGGTGTGCAAAAGACCCCTTGTTTTTTAATGTTAAATAAGGCGTTGCAATGGTGACCACAATTTTACACCACAAATATGAAATCTTGTGGAGGGAACTTCTTTCACAATTTTTGAGCAATTTTTGATGACATTTAGTACACTTTATGTTTCTTGAGGTAAGGGTGTGCAAGACACATAAGTCGTGACTTATACATAAGTCGTTGCCATGGTTTACCATATTTTTGCACCAAAAATAAGAAAATATTGTGGGGTGAACTACCTTCACATTTTTTTGAGCAATTTTGATGAAACTTGACACACTGAATGTTCCTGGCAGAATACGCTAAACAACACGGCAGAAGAGAAACGAGGAAGCTCCAAGTATTTTTCGTGGAGTTAGACACTTTACAGGCATCACTTAAGTCCATAAATTCTTAGTTTTGTTTAAACATTCTGAAATGAGTTGAAGATATGAATTAATTCCTCATTGTATGCCATGTAAATGTTAGCAAGTCATCATATTGACGGTTAAAGTTAAATCGCGTGTGAAATTGGCTAAATCTGGTCAAACATACCCTTCTCTTATCGGTCATAACTTCTTGTTACATGAGTATATCTAAATATGTGTGTCATATTCTATATAGTATGATGTGCACTTAGTAATACATACCTAGTATTGGCCAATCCGATTTGTGAAAGTCTTCATAATGCACCATAAATTGAAACAACAATCAACCTTTTAATGACGACCTGCTTCCGTATTAAAATCCTAAAAAAAACTTGAGAAAATTATCGTGTAGCCGAAACTCTGCTTGTCATACTCAAATCCGGGCCAGAATCGACCTAATAAAAGGTGCGATATGGTCGAAAAAATACGTCAAGTACACAGCCATTGTATAGTTACTTTGGTAAATTTAAGATCTTCCCCCTCCCTGTTTGGATAAAAATTGAATGTTAGCAATTATAATTATTACCCTGCTTTGTTTTAGTCGATTATGGTCATGTTATCAATAAGTGTTCTGACATCATCATATTTCCCATTAAAAAGTCAATGTACTCTTATCGTAATTTAAATTAGGAATATATCATAATGTGTGTGTATAGTTTAAGTTTGGGCTGTAAACTGTAGACCGACAATGGTGCGCTTAGAAACAACTGTATAAAGCGCCTAATAATGTTGTGTATTATTATTATTATTATGAAAATCAATACTCAAATATGTATTTTTGCTCAATGTCTATCTAATTAACCCTAATAAGCCCGCGGGGGGGGGGGGGGGGGGTGGGGGGGGGGGGCATAATGCCCCCCCGAAAATCGATCAATTTCGTGATTTGTGAACAAAACATATGGAAATATACAATTTTGTAAAATGAGGTATATCATTGGTTATTTGGTGTTGTTTACATGTTATATGTTGGTTTTGAGGTTCAAAATAGTTAAATTATAGTTAGAAATCAAATAAACATCACAAACAATAAAATATATCAGTTTAAAAAAGCAAAGAAATTCATAAGAAATTATCAAACAATAGAAAACATAAGGAAGAACCTGCTCTTCCCAATTGATTTGTTGTATTATTATTCCAAATGCTCTAAAGAATATATGTAGTGAAAACTAGAGCTTAATTATGAAGAATATAATTTTTTTATGATTAATGGGTATAAATATGAATTTGATGACATATTTCCATAAATTACCATAAATATGCAAATTAATGAGTTTTTCAAAAAAATTAAAAAGTATTATATACACTTCACTTATCATGCGTGCACGTTTTCACGGCGATCGGCCGCTGCGCGGCCGAGATCTTAAGGGGAGGGGGGGGGGGGGGGGGGGGGGCATAATGGCCCCCCGGCCATAGGAAGTCCTCAATAGCCCGGCCTTTTTAGGGTTAATAAGATATTCTACATAATTATAATTTACAAGTGTTCATGGACGTGTTTTTTTTAAAGAAAAAATTCCTTCGTTCATAGTATCCGTAGAATCAACAGGTAGGTACCTCTTATCGAACACGATAAGAGATTAAGTATTTAATCAGTATCCACATTTTGTTCATTTATTCTTTACACTCTACACGTGTAATACCGTAAGTAGCAAATGAATATTATTAGCAATACAGTAGTAACATCATCATAATGGACAGGTTTGATCAGAAGTGACATCATCGAAATACACGGACGCTAGTCTGAACTCAACTAGAATGTATTATTATGTCAAGTCAATTGATTGCTACAAGGATATTACCAATGCATTATTCATATCTTGATAATTTAGGTGCCAATTTCGAACTACAGGTGCTTCGGTGGTGAGTATATTGACGAAACGTTCACTATTCCCCGTTCATCTGGAAGTATCCTATCCGAGAGTCAACGTGCTTGTGGCAGAATGAGGCAAAACGTGACAAGTTTATGTTTCTGTTGCTTTCTCGTTTGTTAGAACTTCTACACAACTAGCCCATATTCATCTGCCATGGACCAGGTAGATCAGCTCTTTGTGAGTGTTAGTCGTTGTTATGGACAAAGAATCAAGCTGCATAGTAAAAACCAATCGCGCACCTTGCACAATGCATTTTTAATGACATAGAGTACATTTAATGGTTGTTATAGGGTCTCTGCGACAGACTCGCGTAGGCTGTATGCACTGAACTCCGTCAATGTTGACCGAGTCCATTATTTATAGGGCACGTCATTACAAAATATGTTGTTTTCTTTAAAATAAAGAGTTGAGATTCGATATGGACGCAAAAAGATATTTCGATACTTTAGTGTTTATTGTAGAGTATCTCATATTTTGTCAGAATGATTGAAAATGATATAAATTGTATGATACTAAATAAACCCCTTTATACATGATGGGAACTCGCCACTGGTCAGGCCGAAGTTATCCGCATCTAGCGATCTGATTGGTAAATGATTTCCATCTCGTGAATAAAAAATGCCTTATTTAGACTGGTCATTAATAAATTACTGAGTGTCGCGGTGACTAAAGGCGAATATGGGATTCAGTAATTAGTCCCGCTCGCTGAACCCGTGCAGTATTAGCTTTCCAAGCTCGTTAGCTCGCAATCACATAGAGAATCTCCAAGCCATAAAGAGCCTTGACTAAAGGCTAATCTGGAGGCCGCCACCCACTGCGACCTCAGCAACCCTCACCAGCCATCTCAGCGACGAGCCATGTAGGTCGTTGAAGGAAGAAAGCTTGTACCCTCTTATAGGCCAAGCGCACTCAAACTAACACTATGCACGTTATAATATCCACCCTCTCAACTAATATATCAATAAGGTATCTCGATGTTTACCCCTCCAAGAACCAGCCTTATTAACAACTAGATAAAGTGAAACGTGATCTGAAATTCTCCACCTCTGCCTTAGAAAACGATAATGCTGTATGTTGAGCACATCCAAGTATGCTCGTGAAACATTCTCCGTTCAACCCAAATGTCAATGATTACCATAATATCTCTTCTGATATTACCACGCCTGTCAACCAGACATTAATGTAGTCAAGATGTTAATTTACCCACGTTCAACTGAAAGCCCCCCACTTCAACTTTACAAAACAATGATATCACTTGCACTGACCTGGTGACTTTTCGTCCATTCAACCTTCAGCAAAGTGATAGCACTCGGCACTCGCACTGACTTTTCTACATTTAACCTGCATAACAATGATAGCACTTGCACTGACATTTGACTGTTCTCCATTCAACCTCGCACTGAGATGTTGTATTTATAACACTTTACTCATAATGCGCATGTTTTTGCAGCCGATACAAAGTATACGAATGCTTGACATTTATATATATTTAGTATCATATTTATATTACGTTATTAGTACGTTATTAGTACGTTATTTTCATGAAAAGCTGATTATTTGATGTTGATATTCGAAATCACTTTACATTTCTGTTTCACTGATGCATTACGTTTCACTAAGTTAGCCGTGATCTCCACCACGGTGGAAATCAACTCAACCATTTTAATAGCTTTCGTCAACATTCCATGCCCTGTTAACTGCCCCCCAAGACCTAGAGGTATTATAGAGATAATCTCCCTGCCGGTTTAAACGCAGTAAACCGATAAGAACGGTGTAAACGGTGATAAAATTCTACTAGAGGCACGAATCTCTCAACCTCTCCTCAGGCCTGAGAAGCGGTTATTTTCTAACTTGGGTGAAACGTAATGGTCTTTCACTTATCAGCTCAAGCGATATCCGCTGATTGACGCAAGCTGGTTTAAACGTTATGTAAATAACATGATATTACCTTGACATTAATCGATGAATTGTACCAAGCTATTTACACTTTCTGAACATATGTGTTGATTGATGGTATTTGTCAGTGGTCTCCTCGATACTACCTCTCAGCATGCTCAGTTGTGTTTAAAGTACCACGAATCATAAATGTAATCGACGTGTTCATAGTTCGTTGCATTTCTATGCACATCATGTCATGTGTTATGTTTCCCCTGTGTAATTGTATACAGATACAGTGTTTAGTTATGTACTTCAGCAGGGATGACGTATAACCATAAACAATTTATATGTACAGCGCGTTATTTGCTGAACTGAAAAACAGAGTATATATTGATTTCATAATACATGCACCCAACTATTGGTCTCGTCTATAAACAATCTTTTCAGAGAACCACAATTTACTCTAATATGTCAACTTGATACACCTGGCAATAACAACAAAAAGAAGCTGATGTCCATCATGACATCAATGTTCCCGTTATGCTTCATGAAAACGTTGTAATAAACTTTAATATGTCTGACTATTTGTGACCTTACTCCACAACACGATCACAATAGTTGGGAAAATTATGTTGCTGCTTTTCACATGACAATACAGTAGAAGTCACTGCCTTTTAAAGTGGCAGATAATTTGTTAAATTTGGACTTAGAAAACCGTCTCAAAATTAATGCCAAACATTTTGGAAGCTGGCTGAAACAGTTTTAAAGTTACGCGGGAAACGCGCCGCTTTAAGATCAGCGTCAATTTAAGTGCTATAATATTATGATCATTTTCATTTGCAAAAAAAAAAAATATATTTACACATGACTTCTGACGCTAAAAAAATTCACAGAGGGCAGATTAAGATACCCTTATTAAGGAAATATCAAAATCCTTAATTTCATATTTTAAACAAAATTTTACTATTTCAGCTTTTAACAGACAAACTACCATGGCAACATCACGGTTGTTTTGTGGTGTGAGGTCACATTTACAAACTAATTGATATTAGTTTTGATGTCTAGGAACGATGTTTTTCAACATACGATTGAGCAATATCGAAAAGCGTATTCATGATTAAAGATATGATAATAAACATATGTTAGGGAATATGTATCACGTATGTATCTTCGATTATAAGCAAGCCATTTTTGCTGAATACTTAACTTATCTTAGCGAAGCATGAGCATTATATCAGCTCTTACAATGTTTGGCATTTTACGCAAATAGTTGTTACTTTGTATGTATATTGTCTTGTATCATCATGCTGTAATTGTTTATTTTTTACTCGAGGTGTTTTTATGTATGTATCACCCTGGTTGTTTTCTATGTAAATACCATGTACAGTAATACATGTAATAAATTCGTTAAAAAGTTTGAGATTGTCCTGTACGGAATATGTTGTATTTATATACGCGCACTTTTTATTCAATATTGATTAATAATACGGCATACATAATACACAACACGAATGTTCATTATAAATCAGCAGAGTAATATTCATGTCAGCAAAATACATTTTCTTTTTTATCTGAATCAAGGATATCATGATGAATATAACCAAATAATGAATGAAGCTTTCTTGTAGAAATATTATGTTGTTGTTCAAATAATGCTAAATAAGTATTACATACCTTTTGAAACCGTCCTTGGTTAGTTGGATCCATGTATGATAAACAATATTTCAAACAACTTTCCAACATTTGTACCATTCGAGTATTTGGAAGATCGAGAAAGTCGTAAAACACACCTTTTGATTGATGAGCTGTTTTATTGAAATGTCTTGTATGAAGTTAAATAAAAATACCTCTTCTTAACCAACATGGCCAACAATAACATCAGCATGCCACAAACCACAATCCACTTTACGAAGCTAGAATCGCATCGTGGAACTCTTCCCCTAAGTATATATTTTTGGGCTGTCGCCATCTAGAGGGCAATATCGGGCAAATATAGCTTCCCGAACGGGTGAATATAAATTCACCACGGCCTGAACGTGAATCCAAACGCAAATTATCCATTTGTTCCGGATAAGTACGCTTACACTGTTGGTATTTACAACAATAACCATTTACAGTGAGTGTCCGTCTGTTACAAATCGTACGAACAGTTTCCAGTAGATGGAGGAGGATGACTGAAACACACACACCATTATAGATCGAAGCAACCCTATATTTTGGATTCTACGAATGGAACACAAATGTGTAGAAATCATATCTCCATCTAATGCAACAATATTATATTTATTTGTGTAAATGTAGTGTGAGGTCGGCAACTCTAAAAGTATGCCACGAAAAAGTATCCGATACAAAAATAAATAAAATACACGTAGTCATTTTTGCGAGTTTTAGTTATATTCGTTGGAATTTCGCTTGCAAAAGCGGACACCTCGATCAACTCGCCCGTCCCCTCTCTTATATGTATATCCACATCCTTCTGTCCGATATTTTCCCCCTGTTTCCCTTAATGCATGTACTGTGTATCACTTATTGAGTATTGTGTTTATGTGTGTGTGTGGTATGGGCGTGTGTGTTACTCTGTGGTGTATATATATATATATATATATATATATGTGTGTGTGTACGTGTGCGTGTGTGTGTACATGTGTTTGTGCGTGTGCCCGTACGTATGTGTGGGTGTGATTGAACTTTCTGGTGCATTTGCGTGTTTCCGTATGTGCGTGCTTGCAATACTATGTATAGTGTGGGTAAAACAAAACTAACCAAATGTTTTGTTTGGCACTTTTGAGGAGTGGCAACAATTATCGACCCCTGAAGAACAGAAAACATAAATAAAAGGTGGGCAGTAATATGATGTCATCAACATAACATAGCATACTATTTGTTCTGAGATACCTTTTTTTAACAATTTGATTCATTTAATTGCAAT